>PVKV010018982.1:0-23361 GCA_004027835.1 Alouatta palliata
CTCTTCCGATCTTTTGCATCCTTTGTAGGGACATGGATGAACCTGGAAACCATCATTCTCAGCAAACTGACACAAGAACAGAAAATCAAACACTGCATATTCTCACTCATAGGTGGGTGTTGAACGATGAGAACACATGGACACAGGGAGGGGAGCATCTCACACAGGGGTCATTTGGGGGGAATGAGACAGCAGGGGAGGGACAGCAGGGGGTGGGGAGTTGGGGAGGGATATCATGGGGAGAAATACCAGATATAGGTGATGGGGAGGAAGGCAGCAAATCACACTGCCATGTGTGTACCTATGTAGCAATCCTGCATGTTCTTCACATGTACCCCCAAACCGAAAATGCAATAAAAAGTATATATATTAAAAAAAAAAAGAATGGGTACATTAGTTCTGAATTTTTTTTGAATAAAAGCTTTGTTATGTTGTTCTGTTCTCATAGAACCTTAGCAGGCGACTTTAGGATCAATCAATCAGGTGGACTGGCCTGGAGTGGTTTCTCCCAAGAACCTTCTAAAGCTCGGAGCCCCCTTGATGCATGTATCCCCCAGAACTGGGAAAAAGTGAATGCTTGTCAGCAGGTATAAACAAAAATCATGAGTGTGTTACTCAGAAGTTATCCATGCATCACTGAGGCCAGAAGTTGTTCTGTAGCAGAAGGAGCCTAAATGATCTGACATATTAGGAAGTATGCACTTTACAGATTCTTACCGCATGCAGAAAGGCATAGCACATTTAATTCAGGGTAGTCCTGCGAAAATGTATGGGCTGTGTATGGTCATAAAATGTTGCTCAAACAGAAGAGAACTTAAACACAAAGACTTACTTTTTTTCCCCCTCTTTTTCCTTATAGCTTTGATTTTGGAAACAATTTCTTTCCTTTCTAAATGGAATTGCTGCAATTACACAGCACCATGGAAATTACCTAGTTAATATCAGAGAAAATTAGGAGCCCATGTGTTTGAACATAGAGAAGAGAGGAAGGCTGCTGCTCCTAAGGACTTGAGGAACTCTCATCTCTAAGATTTAGAGAGCTTCACACATTTAATATTTGGATGAGAAAATCTACTGAGGAATGACAGCAGTTTCAGGTTGCAGGACTGGGTTATATAGCTGGTGGAAGGTAAAACATTGTGATGCTAAGAACAGTTGTCTGAGCATGATAAGGGAGTATACTGGTGGCTTGAGGATGTCTGATTACAGAATATGCACATCTGATTTGAGAGGGTGGTGAATTTATGCTTGTGCCATATTACTGTGTAGGGGCAGAAGGCGAGATAGCACTGAGGCTGCTCATTGCAGATGAATACAATCCTATACATCAGCATAATTCTAAGGTGAGTGTAATTGTGGCAGAAGTTAGGAGATCCAAATTCTAGCCCAGATGGTGCCCTGCTACTAATCTGTTTAGGAGAAATCTCTTAACCTCTTAATGCTTCTGTTTCTTTATCTATAAGATGGACAAAACACCTGCTTTATATGTTTTAATTGATTTTTGTAAGGATAAGATGAGCTTCACCTATGAAGGCTTAGTACAAGTTGAGACAAAGCTGGCCAACAGAACCTCCAAGTATGTGAGTGGCAAATAATAAAATATCTCAGTGGTAAAAATGGAAGACCTCAGGAAATGGAGGCAGCTAGGGAATGCAGTGTGTGAGTATAAGGCATGCAGAATCTGGCCCAAACAGGAAATTAACAGGAGGATGCATATGTTTGCATCAACAATATCTCTGTAAGTCAACCCACCATGCACACATACCATACTCTCACTAATCAGCAAATGGAAGTACCCAATGTAATCAGTGGCCAGTCTTGCCCAATTTGCTTCAATTTCAGCTCAGTTCATGTGGCCGTTGGCTTGGCTTCTGTGCTCTGGTCTTGGCACTTTAATGTGGCTTTCAGCTGGACTCTGCATGCCCCTTCCAGGCATCTAACTTCGGCTCACAGGGACTGGGATGGGTTCAACTTGTCCTCCTAATCAAAGAACTAAAAAGCATTACTACTGCAATGTAGCTGTATTCCTAAGATTTTGTCATCTGTTTTTTGTTGTGGCAAAGAGGGTGTCCTAGTGGTCATTCATACTGGGTCTTTGAAGATAAAATGTTCTGAAGTTGTGGCATGGTGCAACATGGGAAGGGCATAGGGAGCATGGGTGGAGGAAGAAAGCAGAAACATGGAGGCATTGCTTATTTTTCTGAGTTTCCAGGAGAAGAAAAGCAACGCGCAGCATCTGGGCAGGGAAGAAGCAACAGGAATAAACCTTTGGGGCACATAGTAGACCTGAGTCTTTGGTCTCCCTCTGAGACAAAAGTAGCTACTCAGAGAAACATAATACAGTGTGGGAACTGTAATTATGAATTCAGTGAATGGATGCTATTTATAATGTACCATATTCTGCAGGAAGGGAGTTCAAACGTGAAGTTCAGAGCCACAGACAAATTGAATTTGGTGTGGAGGTCCTGTCAGGAGAAAAGGACTGCTGAAGAATGTGGTGGGCTTTAACAGAGCAGGTTAGGGTCAGAGGCTCTGTTCATTCTGTTCATGAATGAAAGAGTAAGTATGGAAAACACTGTGACTTTGTTTAGGAGAGATTTACTTGTGGTAACAGTTCCAGTAAGGCAGCTTGCTTTGAGGTTTGAACTTGGCAATATGAATAGGAAGTTGGGCTGTAGCAAGTTGAAGGGTAGCTTCTCTACCTGCTAGAAAGTTTTAGAATTTTTTTTTTAAATTAGGGTAGAAAAGTGGGTCGTCACTAGAATGAAGGTAATCCAAAAGATAAAAGGTAAAATTGAAACCTAATAAATCATTTATGCTTAGTAATGTGCCAGTAAGCCAAGTGTTTTGGTTATGGAAAGCAAGGATACCAGATTACTAAATCTATATAAACATTTGGGAAATAAAGTCTACAAAAAACAATCGAGTTCAAGAGAAATTTTAGTTAAAGCTTTCAATTAGCAAAAGTTTTCAATTAGCAATAATCGAGCCTTGGATAAACCTCATTGGCTACGATACTGCCACTGCACAAAGCTATTAGTTAAATTAAAAAAAATGAAATTAAGCACCCTTAAATCTTAGTTCAAATAAAAAATTAAAATTAAAACTCTAGACTATTTAGAGATACATGAAATGGCAACACCACACAAAAACTGATGGAATGTGGCTAAAGCTATAATAAAAGAAAAATTTATAACCATAAACATTTTAATTATGAGAAAAAATACTAAAATAATCAAGCTAAGCATTTAGTTCAAGAAGTAAAAATGGGCCAGGCACGGTGGCTCACGCCTGTAATCTCAGCACTTTGGGAGGCCGGGGTGCGCAGATCTCGAGGTTAGGAGTTTGAAAGCAGTCTGGTCAATATGGCGAAACCTCTTCTCTACTAAACACACACAAAAAATTAGCTGGGCTTGGTAGCACATGCGTGTAATCCCAGCTACTCGGAAGGCTGAGATACGAGAATCACTTGAACTCAGAAGGCTGAGGTTGCAGGGCACTGAGATTATGCCCCTGCACTCCAGGCTTGGCAACAGAGCAAGACTCTATCTCAAAAACAACAACAACAACAACAATAAAACAATGTAATTTTAAAAAGCATAAAAAGAAAAATCAATAAATATAAAATAATAATTTAATGAAGAAAAAAGAAGAGACTTAGAAGAAGAAGGTAAGTGGAATGAATGACAGGCCTCGCTTCTGTCATTGGTCTCCAAATTACAAGTGATATTCACTGTCCTTCTCATCTTTCATCTACTCTAGCTTCCTCTTAGCCTGGTCTAGCAACTTTTGTAGTACAGGTAACTTACCTGTTGGGTTGACAGAGACCCACACGCTTGAGTGATCAGAGCCCAGGTTGTCATGTGCTTCTCAGGCAAGAACTGTATACTTGTCCGTTTACTGTCAAAATTGTACAAGATTGTACCAAGAGATGGTCCAGTGTGTCACCTGGTTTCCAAACATTCTTCTCTGGCCCAGTGCATACCAGCAGCCTTACTTCCTCATGATGATTGGGTCAGCTACCGTAGTGACTCCGTGTGTTGCCTACTGGTCCCTCAGCACAAAGATCCTGCGGTAACCTGATGGAAGTCATAGCTTATAGTTTAATGAAATCTTGCTGTGTCACCTGGTGGAAGCTTTCCTCCTCTGGGATCTGCTGCCTCTAAACCTACAGAGCTTAGAGTTCCAGGGAAAGAAATCACAAATTTCCATAAGTGAGTAACTGTGATGATGATAAATGATGCCATTCCTATTTCTGGTCATTAAAAAAAAAAAAAAAAACATGTATTTTATCTGTGGAGATTCAGCACTGTGCAATGTTCATCAGTTTAGAGTACCTATTACATTCAGGAGAGGCTGCCTTGCTCAGAGTATCATCTCCACACTGGCCCCTCCATTGCACATTCAAAAGGTTACTCTGCTGCTCTGTCAGGCCAACAGCTTCTGGCGACACAGTATGTAACAGGACTGGTGAATCTAATGACCATGTACCCACTGTGGTACTTCCTTTGCTGTAAAGTGGGTACCTTGGTTCAACGTTATACTTGTGGAATCTGGGTCAGTGGATCAAATATTCTATTATTGGGTAGTGGTGTTGGCTGAGGCCTGCAGACAGGAAAGGGAAACCTATACCCAGAGTGTGTTTCAATTCCATTCAAAATGAATCACTGCTCTTTCTAGGATGAAAGGGGTGCTGTGTAATCATTGGTTGGTCTTCTTGAGGAATGGTGCTGTTTCAGAAGCTCAGCATTGGTCTCTGTTGCTGGTAGGCTTGACATTTAATGGCCGCAGAAGCTAGGTCAGTCTTGGTGACTGGGAGTCTATGCTGTCAGGTTCATGCGTAGCCCTATCCTGCCTCTGTTCCTGCAACATTGCACCAGCACTGGGGTGGTGATGCAGAGCCTCGTTAACATCAGCTGAACAAATCATCCTGCCTGCCTGGCTGTTCAGTCCCTCTTTTATGGTAGATACTCTCTGGTAGGTTAGTTAACATGAGATGTAAAGCTCTTTACATTTTACACCTTCTTCCATAGACTCATCTTCATGCCTCCTCCCCACCTCTCCTTATCCACACTTTCTGATCTCTCTCCTTCAGACTCCTGACACACCAGACAAGCCACTCACCATTGCCCTTGGGCCCATATTGTGTTCTTACCTTGGGCCACTTCTCATTCCATGCAGCGTACATTATCAAGTGTATCTTCTGAAGCTCTGCCTCTTGGGAGGATTTTTCATACGATTGCCTTTTTAGGCCACCTCTGAGTGGGGCTTTTGTGTAGCAGTGATCCCTTCCATCCTGCATCTACAGGTTGAGAAAATACATCTGTGATGCAAACCCAGCCTTTTGTCTTTTTTATCCTCTGGTCACATGAGGGGATCATAAAGACCCTCCCCACGCCACAGATGTGAGCTGAGGGTGAAGCGTTGGCATTAGACTACTGAATGAAGTGGGGTCTGGGGTACCTCGTGAGAGTACTGAATGAAGTGGGGTCTGGGGTACCTAGTGAGTGTACTGAATGAAGTGGGGTCTCGGGTACCTAGTGAGAGTACTGAATGAAGTGGGGTCTGGGGTACCTAGTGAGAGTATTGAATGAAGTGGGGTCTGGGGTATCTAGTGAGAGTACTGAATGAAGTGGGGTCTGGGGTACTTAGAGTATTGAATGAAGTGGGGTCTGGGATACCTAGTGAGAGTACTGAATGAAGTGGGGTCTGGGGTACCTAGTGAGAGTATTAAATGAAGTGGGATCTGGGGCACCTACTTGTGCTTCTTGTTTGGGCCTCTGGCCCTGCTTGTTTGATGAGTTGCTGCTGGGCTTGCCTGACCTTATTACTTGATAGGTTTGACAACACGTAGTTTGTGGTAAACAGTTATGGTCAAGTGGTTATTAGATGTCCCATGGTCAGGTGCTGTATCTATATCAGGAGCCAGCACTCATACAGGAGCTGTTTTTCAAAAGATGCCACTTCTCTGCTACTGGTGGTATGACTTTGCTCCAGCACCCTTGGGGTCTGCATTATGGTTCTCCTCAAGTCTACAGGGCATCTTGTCTCATAGCAGTACCTCTATACCATAGAGTCTTACAGGTAATAGGGCCGAGTGTCAGGCTTACTTTCAGCACAGCCTGGTCCTACTTGTAGAGCCCTTTTGTACTCTAGGCCCTACCTAAACCTGGTAACTATTATTGCACCCAGTAGGAGGTTAGGGTAGTATTTCCAAATATGGAACATGCTGCTTCCAGAGCCTGAACTGTCAGCATTGTGCTTCCTTCTTATTGATTGAACATGTGAGATGAAATAATTTTGTGTCCTTTACTTTGAAAGGGATGTTGCAGCATCTTTAGACCTCTAAAAACTTTACTGATATGGCATGTCCCTGAATCTTGATAGGGTTTATTTCCCCCCCTCATCTGGAGATATATATGACCAAGGCCTCCACATACTTGTTACTTCTTATTTCTCCTGCCCAATAAATGTGTTGTCATCAGTATCTACAATGTCTGGTAGATTCCAATCCCTTTAAATTATAGTATGATAAAAGCCATGAGAGTTAGTATGGCCCAGGAGAAATCATGTATTCTGTTGCCTGTTCCATAATGAAAGAGAACTGTTTCTGATCCTTGTTCCCCATAAGGATGGGAAATGCCACATTCACCAGCTCAATTGCCATGTACTTGAGGCTGTGTTGATCTACCCTCTAGAAAAGGTACTACCCCTGACAGAGAAGCTGCAATTGAAGCTAAGTTTGATGTCATCCTCTAGGATCTTTTTTTTTTTTTTTTTTTTAAAGGAAATGGGACTGGTGAGTTAAATGGGAATGTAATGGGGCCACCACCCTTATAACCTAGTTCACAATAAAGCCTTTAGAGGTGGTATAAATCTTGTCCATTTTCCCAGAACATGAATGTGTATTTTATTTACAGTTTTTGCCTTGGAAGGCACAGTTTTAGAGGCTTTCACTTGGCCTTCCTGACTACAGTAGCTCTTACTTCAAAAGCTAAGAAGCCCATGGAAGGATTCTGCCAAGCAACAAGTATATATACTGCAATTACATATTTTGGGTTCAAGGAAATTCCACCAGGTAGCTCTGTGAACCCGGTGAACCTGTTGTGAGCAAGATTGGGCCCAGGACTCCATTGATTACTTGTGTCCTATAAGCTCCTACTGTAACAGGTAGTCATGAGGACATTTGTGTATGCAGATAGCAATTCAGCTCCTGTGTTCAACAGTTCTTGAAAAGTTGCTTTATTCTACTTTTCCCAGTGTATGATTACCAGAATAGTGGTCATAAGTCTCTTTGGAGAATTAGTAAAATGGTCGTTTCTCCTAAGTATCCAGCTTTTCCTTCAGTCAATGGGTTCTGAATTTAAAAACTAGCTCGGGTTAAGAAACTGGACAAAGGATCATGCCTTCTTATTGCAGTGTCTGCCCTTAGCCTCCTGATCATCTATCCGTGATTTCGTTGGTTTAGACTGAGAATGCCCTTATTGGCTGTCCACCTATTTTTCCCCTAGTATGCTATATTGTGTTAAACATCTACATAGCTCTTCATGAGTCAGACACTCCTGGCTTCCACTTCTTGGGCTTTGCAACATATCACAGTCATTGTGCCTGCAATAGACTGAATATTTGTGTCCCCTCATAATTCATATATTGAACCCCAATCCCTAATGTGATATATTAGGAGATGTGACATTTAGGAGGTTATTAGAAAATGAGGGTGGGGACCTCATGAATAGGATTAGTGCCCTTATCAAAGAGACCCTGAGGAGATCTCTCACCTCTTTCCAACCTATGAGGATATACAGAGAAGATGGCTAGCTATGAACCAGAAGGCAGGCCCTTACAAGACATGGAATCTGTCAGCACCTTGATGTTAGACTGTCTAGCCTCCATATCTGTGAGAAATAAATGTTTGTTGTTTAAGTCACCCATTCTATAGAATTTATATAATAGCAGTATGAACACGCTAAAACAGTGCCTTCCTTGCTTCTGACAAGTAAGGGTCAGTACAAGAGTGATCATCATCTCCTTTTTTACCAGTGAACGCAGTTATGCAATAGCATCTCCTTCCCTAAGCTCTGGTTCACAGAGGACAGCCCCTCTCCCTGGCCCATTTCTTATTGCCTTATTGCTTTGCTAAGTGAGGTGTCCTCTGGGCCCTACTGCAGAACACCAAGTGAGCTTTCTTGCTCTACATACCATATCCCCTCTAGCATGGCAACTTCCCAAGCTTCTAAGCTCCTTCATCCTATTATCTGTTATGGCAGCTTTGGCATTTCTACTTAACTAAGTGTGGGATCTTTCTTTCTCTCTTTAGAGCAATCCTCACTGCATGTAAGCAACATTTCCTGGGCCAGGATATTAAATCCTATATTATGGGAGTGTGTTCCCTTGTTGATTAACTCTCCCTTCCTCAACTTTGTATTCCATGCCCACTCTTGTTCTAGCATCCTCAGGACCCAGTCCCATACATACTCTTTTGGCTTCTCTCAGTATAAGTTGGCTATGTTTTCACAGCATCGTGGGAATATAGTCCCTCTCCTTCCTTTGCCTGCTCAGCATGTCATTGGGCAACTGTGTTGTGTCTTGATGCTAGGTCAAGTCACAAACCCCAGCAGAGGTTTGGGTGGGGATTGAACTTGAGGGAGGCTATGTGTTCCTCTGCAGCACGGGAGTCTCTGAATCATCTTTAAGAAAGTGGGGGCTACAGACCCAAAGAATTCAGAGGAATCTGGAGTGTAAAGATTTTCAAATACCTTGACCCAGATGACCCAGCTCAAGTCTCAGGGTTTCACTCCTCAATTAGGGCCCTAACCCTGGCATAAGAGACTTACCAGGGCTGAGAATCCAACTTTCTCTGGAGCTTTACTACTCTTATAATTAAATCTTGGGCTTGAGCCTTAACCTTCTCCTCCCCCAGGAGATCAAGGGATCAGAGCCTCTTTACATGCTGCCAAGGAGGTCCTCTGATTTTCACACTTAGCCTTCAATTAGTGATTAATTACACTTAGCCTTTTCTTGTCTTTCTCCACTGCATCAGTGCCACTTAGCAAGCCACTGGAGTCTATTGTCCTTATAATTAGTACTTTCTCAGAACCTCTCAAAAGCTTAAGCTACTGCACCTGCCAGTGCATTTTCTTCCAAGAGTGTTCTATCCCAGGTTGTCACTGATAAAAAGCTTCCGCAGTTGCATGGATACAGCATGCCTGTAGTTTTCAGTGAGCCACCTACCACTAGCAATGGAATCCTCATTGCCAGCTGGTTAGCTGGTGATCCAGTTTCAAAATTGCATTTTAGTTCGGTTTTCCTTCTCAGATCACTCCTGTCAACAATTTTTTTAGGTTTGGTTCCTAGGAAAATAGGCTCTGAGATGGAGGCTTCCATGCAGGATATTTATTGACGAGTACTCTCAGGATCAATACCTCTGGGGGAGAAGAGAGAGGTACTGAACTGTGATGCAACAGCCACCAAAACCCCATCCACTTCCATGGGGAGCCCTGGAGCTGGGATGGTTCTTCAGCATTTCTTTTCCTTGAAGTGAGGGATTTGGATCTCAATACCCACAACCTACCAGTGACTGGATATGGGCTGTCTGGAGAAGTGAGCCCTTGAGTACAGCAGCTCTTTTCTACTAAGGGCAGTCCCAGAGAGGAACTCAACTTAAGTCTGTCATCCATCAACACCCAGTAGTTGTGAAATGCTTGCCTAAGCCCAGAGTAAGAACTGAGCAGCACATCACAGTGTCCATTGCAGTTCCTGTATACTAGTAATAAGCCAGTAAAAATACCATGAATGACAATCCCATTAACAATAGCAACTGGAAACATAAAATGTGTTCAGAGTACCTTAAAGACTCATATGAAAAATAAAAAAAAAAAAAACCTTTATTAAGAAACAGTATCTTGATGAATGAAAGTATTTACCTTGTTTCTGAATAAGAGGACAATAGGCTGGGCCCAATGGCTCACACCTGTAATCCCAGCACTTTGGGAGGCCGAGGTGGGCAGATCACCTGAGGTTGGGAGCCTGACCAACATGGAGAAGCTCCATCTCTACTAAAAATAAAAAGTTTGCTGTGCGTGGTGGCACATGCCTGTAATTCCAGCAGCTCGGGAGGCTGAGGTGAGAGGATCACTTGAACCTGGGAGGCGGAGGTTGCGGTGAGCCGAGATCACGCCATTGCACTCCAGCCTGGGCAACAAGAGTGAAACTATGTCTCAGGAAAAAAAAAAAAAAAAAAAAAGAAAGAAGAAGCCCATAGCAAAAGTGCCAACTCTTTTCAAATTAACAGAATAAAATAAGCTATAGTAGAACTAAGTAAATACATGACTTTGTGTAAGATAAATATGGTACTTAAAATCACTAGGGAAAGAAAGGATTATTTAATACATGTTTTGAAACAAATGATCAGCAATTTGGAGCAAAAATTAGATTTTCTACCACATACTATTTACCAAATTATGTTTCATATGAATTCAATGTTTAAATAGGTAAAAATACTAGAAGAAAATATGAGTGATTTAAAAAAAAAACATTTGGTGGGGGAGACATTTAAGGCATGATACCAAAGGCAGACAGTATATAAGAAAAACATAACTAATTAAAATTGCCAAAGAATATTTTTTCATTAAAAATCATAAAAATTTAAAAGCAAGTGAAAAACCAGGAATAAAATATTTATAAAGATAGTCTACCACTATTCTTGAGTTATGGAGAACTCCTATGATTTAAGAAAAAGATAAAAATGTATGAAGAATGTAAATAGATAATTCACAAAAGCAGGATAAAGTCAATAAATATATAGAAAATATTATTACCTACTAATAATCAAATATATGCAATTGAAAGCAGCAAATAATATTATTTATGACCTAGCAAATTGGATGCAGTTAAAAAAAATTGTCATAAGGTTACTGTTGTCCTGGGGGTAAGCAGTATACATACTCATCTCCAGAGAATAGAAACAGATACATTTATGAAGAATGTAAAGCCCACATGGAAAGTGATTTTATAATCTATATCCCCAAACTTCATTCAGATCGTTTGACCAGCAAGGTCCACTTCTAGGAATAAATCCTAAAGAAGCAATCACTGATACACACAAACATTTTTGTACAATAACTTTCATCATATAATTATTGTTTCTAATACTAAATGTTAGAACCAACCTAAGTCTCATAGCAGGCATTTGTTGAATCATAATAGCTTATCTATATTATTAAATACTATATAGCCTTTAAAAATGATGTAGCCCAATATTTAGTGGCACAGAAAAATGTGCACAGTAGAATGTAGGTGAACTTAGCAAGCAGCAAAATGGGATACACAAGCAATCTCATTTTTTGCTAATGCATAGGAGGGGGAAAAAACCCTGAAACTGTATACTCTAAAACATAAATAGTGATTATTCCTCGTTGGCCAGGTTTAGATAAATTCAGTCTTTTTCTTTTTGATTTCTAGCATTTTCTTTTTTCCCTTTTTTTTTTTTGTAAAGGAATCAAGAATTACTACTTCATAGGCAGAGCAGCCAATTTCCTGTATTTTCTACAATGTGCTATGAATCAAGCTGCAATGAGTACACTAAAAGTAAATGAAAATATTCTCTGTTATTTTAGTTCTGATTCTACCCTGATGCTATTCTGATGATTTTAGAGCAATGTATCTAACTGAGAAAGAAAAAAAAATAAAATAAAAAAGAAACCACAGAATCAAATTGGCTCCGTAGGTCCAGCTCTAACGAAGTTGGATTTTAAAAAGATACATACAAATTTAAAAGAATAAACTGAAATCAGGGATATGTAAAATGACTAGCATTTTTTTTTTTAAAAAAAGGAAATTGAAAGAAGAGAAAAATTTTTAAGAAGCTAGAAAAGTCCAAAGTGAACCAAGTCTTTAAAAAATGCTTAGTATAAGGAAAAGGATTTAAAACTAAGCATGGAATAAAGAAGAAAAGAAACTGTTTTGGCTGGGTGGCTGGCAGCACTATGGTACTGTTGATGAATGATCGTACAGTGCAAACTCCATCGGTCCTATTTTACATTCATCTTTTCTGCCAAAAGGAATGAGGCTGGGGCTGTAGAAGGAAGAACAAACATCAGTAGGAAGGAACTGTGGCCCAGTGTGAATGAACAGATCCGGGGACCTCCCTGTTCTGGATGAATTCTAATTTCCTGGCTGGAGGAAACACATTTCTATGTTCTTGCACATGAGAAAGCAGGTCACTGCCAGTGCTCACGGACCAACTGTGGAGGGGCTGAGAGAGGGATCAGCATATGGAAGCACAGTTCCTTGCTTGAAAAAAGAAAGTAAGGTGAGGCCCTTAAACTTCAACCTGGTGAGCAGGATTCTCAAACAAATTAAAAAAAAAGGGGGAGGATTCCAAGGAAACCCAGAACATGAAGCAAATAATCTTCATAAAATGAAGATGAACTAAGTGGAGAAAAATAGGACAAATCAGAGAACAAATGAGAGACTTCTGTGTCATTGCAGTGCAGGTGATGAGGGATGGAGAACGTCAAGAAGGAATAATGATGCCACCTACATCATCTGGGGGTATGCTGGGGAATGCTGTGTAAGAGAAGGGCATAGCACAGGAGTCCTTTCTGTCATCGTTTGTAGGAAACTTTTCCAGGGAAAGGGGAAAGGCTGTGGGCTAATTCTGACATTTCAATCAAAGAGGCAGACATTAGTGATTTGATGCAGGCATCCAAGCTTTACAAATAAGTTGATATCTGAAAGTGCTCCCACAACTGAAGGCCTCACTTCTTTGCTGGATTCTATGTTAGGTCTGATGATTGTCTGATCTGTTTCTTGGCAGTAATTTTTAATGGTTAATAGGAGAAAGATGCCAAAACAAACAAACAAACAAACAAACAAAAAAACGCCACCACCACAATACACAAAGAGGATGCAGCAACTTTTAAAGGAAGACAAGGTGAAAGCCATTATGAACCCCCAAGTTTCATTTTCATCCCTGTCTTTTTTTTGTCCCTTCCCTCAATATCTCAAATATTTGTTAACCTACTGCTATACACAAAATATTATGCCAAACGCCAAGAATAGTTGATCCTTTTTATTTTTTTTATTATACTTTAGGTTTTGGGGTACATGTGCAGATCATGCGGGATTGTTGCATAGGTACACACATGGCAATGTGGTTTGCTGCGTCCATCCCCCCGTCACCTACATCTGGCATTTCTCTCCATGTTATTCTTCCCCAACCTCCCACTGTCCCTCCCTTGGATCCCCCAACAGACCCCAGTGTATGATGCTCCCCTCCCTGTTTCCATGTGTTCTCATTGTTCAATAGCTGCCTGTGAGTGAGAACATGTGGTGTTTGATTTTCTGTTCTTGTGTCAGTTTACTGAGAATGATGGTTTCCAGATTCATCCATGTCCCTATAAGGGACATGAACTCATCATTTTTTATGGCTGATAGTATTCCATGGTGTATATGTGCCACATTTTCCTTGTCCAGTCTATCATCAGTGGGCATTTGGGTTGGTTCCAGGTCTTTGCTATTGTAAACAGTGCCACAGTAAACATACATGTGCATGTGTCTTTATAATAGAATGATTTATAATCCTTTGGGTGTATATCCAGTAATGGGATTGCTGGGTCAAATGGAATTTCTATCTCTAGGTCCTTGAGGAATCACCACACTGTCTTCCACAATGGTTGAACTAATTTACACTCCCACCAACAGTGTAAAAGGGCTCCTATTTCTCCATATCTTATCCAGCATCTGTTGTCTCCAGATTTTTTAATGATTACCATTCTAACTGGCATGAGGTGGTATCTCAATGTGGTTTTGATTTGCATTTCTCTAATAATCAGTGATGATGAGCATTTTTTCATAGGTTTATTGGCCTCGTATATGTCTTCTTTTGAAAAGTGTTTATATCCTTCTTCCATTTTTGGATGAGTTTTTTTCTTGTAAATCTGTTTTGTTCTTTGTAGATTCTGGATATTAGCCCTTTGTCAGATGGGTAGATTGCAAAAATTTTTCTCATTCTGTTGGTTGCCAGTTCACTCTAATGACTGTTTCATTTGCTGTACAGAAGCTCTAGAGTTTAATTAGATCCCATTTGTCTATTTTGGCTTTTGTTGCCAATACTTTTGGTGCTTTAGTCATGAAGTCCTTGCCTATGCCTATGTCCTGAATGGTTTTGCTTAGGTTTTCTTCTAGGGTTTTTATGGTGTTAGGTCTTATGTTTAAGTCTTTAATCCATCTGGAGTTAATTTTAATGTAAGGTGTCAGAAAGGGGTCTAGTTTCTGCTTTTTGCACATTGCTAGCCAGTTTCCCCAACACTATTTATTAAACAGGGAATCCTTTCCCCATTGCTTGTTTTTGTGAGATTTGTCAAAGATCAGATCATTGTAGATGTGTGGCGTTGCCTACAAGGCCTCTGTTCTGTTGTATTGGTCTATATCTCTGTTTTGGTACCAGTACCATGCTGTTTTGATTACTGTGGCTTTGTAGTATAGTTTGAAACCAGATAGCATGATACCTCTGGCTTTGTTCTTTTTGCTTAGGATTGTCTTGGCTATGCTGGCTCTCTTTTGGTTCCATATGAAGTTTAAGGTGTTTTTTTCCAGTTCTGTGAAGAAAGTCATTGGTAGCTTGATGGGGATAGTGTTGAATCTATAAATTACTTTGGGCAGTATGGCCATTTTCATGATATTGATTCTTCCTAATCATGAGCATGGAATGTTTCTCCATTGGTTTGTGTCCTCTCTTATTTCCTTGAGCAGTGGTTTGTAGTTCTCCTTGAAGAGGTTCTTCACATCCTTTTTTAGTTGTATTCCTAGTATTTTATTCTCTTTGTAGCAATTGTGAATGGGAGTTCACTCATGATTTGGCTTTCTGTTAGTCTGTTATTGGTGTATAGGAATGCTTGTGATTGCTGCACATTGATTTTGTATCCTGACACTTTGCTGAAGTTGCTTATCAGTTTAAGGAGATTTTGGGCTGAGATGATAGGGTCTTGTAAATATACAACCATGTCATCTGCAAATAGAGACAATTTGACTTCCTCTTTTTCTATTTGAATACCCCCTTTTTTTTCTTGCCTAATTACTCTGGCTAGAACTTCCAATACTATATTGAATAGGAGTGGTGATAGAGGGCATCCTTGTCTAGTGCCAGATTTCCAAGGGAATGCTTCCAGTTTTTGCCCATTCAGTGTGATATTGGCTGTAGGTTTGTCATAAATAGCTTTTATTATTTTGAGATATGTTCCTTCAATACCTGGTTTATTGAGCGTTTTTTAGCATAAAGGGCTGGTGAATTTTGTTGAAGGCCTTCTCTGCATCTATTGAGATAATCATATGGTTTTTGTCTTTGGTTCTATTTATGTTGTGGATTACGTTTATAGCCTTGCATATGTTGAACCAGCCTTGCAGCCCCATAATGAAGCCTACTTGGTCATGATGGCTAATTTTTTGATGTGCTGTTGCAACCAGTTTGCTAGTATTTTATTGAAGATTTTTGCATTTATGTTCATCATTTATATTGGCCTGAAGTTTTCTTCTTTCTTTTCTTTTCTTTTTTTTTTTGTTGATTCTCTGCCAGGTTTTGGTATCACGATGATGTTGGTCTCATAAAATGATTTGGGAAGAATTCTCTCCTTTTGGATTGTTTGGAATAGTTTCAGAAGGAGTGGTACCAGCTCCTCTTTTACATCTGGTAGAATTCAGCTCTGAACCCGTTTGGACCTGGACTTTTTTTGATTGGTAGGCCATTAACTGCTGCCTCAACTTCAGCCCTTGTTATTGGTCTGTTCAAGGTTTCAGCTTCTTCCTGGTTTAGGCTTGGAAGGGTGCAAGTGTCCAGGAATTTATCCATTTCCTCCAGGTTTACTGGTTTATGTGCAGAGGGTTGTTTGTAGTAATCTCTGATTATACTTTGTATTTCTGAGGACTCGGTGATGATATCCCCTTTATTGTTTTATATTACATCTATTTGATTCTTCTCCTTTTTCTTTTTTATTAATCTGGCTAGTGGTATGTCTATTTGGTTGATCTTTTCAAAAAACCAGCTCCTGAATTTACTGATTTTTTGAAGGATTTTTTTTGTGTCTCTGTCTCCTTCAGTTTTGCTCTCATCTTAGTTATTTCTTGTCTTCTGCTAGCTTTTTAGTTTTTTTGATATTGCTCCTCTAGCTCTTTCAATTTTGATGATAGGATGTTGATTTTCGATCTTTCCTCGCTTCTCTGGTGGGCATTTCTTGCTATAAGTTTCCCTCTAGACATTGCTTTAAATATGTCCCAGATATTCTGGTACACTGTGTCTTCGTTCTTGTTGGTTTTAAAGAATATCTTTATTTCTGCCTTCATTTCATTGTTTATCCAGTCAATATTCAAGAGCCAGCTGTTCAGTTTCCATGAAGTTGTATGGTTCTGAGTTAGTTTCTGGATTCTGAGTTCTAATTTGATTGGACTGTGGTCTGAGAGACTGTTTGTTATGATTTCCATTTGTTTGCATTTGCTGAGGAGTGATTTACTTCCAATTATGTGGTCAGTTTTAGCGTAGGTGCAATGCAGTGCTGAGAAGAATGTATATTCTGTGGATTGGGGGTGGAGAGTTCTTTAGATGTCTGTTAGGTCCACTTGGTCCAGATCTGAGTTCAAGTCCTGGATATCCTTGTTAATTTTCTCTCTCGTTGATCTGTCTAATATTGACAGTGGAGTGTTAAAGTCTCCCACTATTCTTGTGCGGGAGTCTAAGTCTCTTTGTAGGTCGTTAAAAACTTGCTTTATCTACCTGGGTGCTCCTGTATTGGGTGCGTATATGTTTAGGATTGTTAGTTCTTCTTGATGCATCGATCCTTTTACCATTATGTAATGTCCTTCTTTGTCTCTTTTGATCTTTGTTGGTTTAAAGTCCATTTTATCAGAGACTAGGATTGCAAGTCCTGCTTTTTTTTTGTTTTCCATTTGCTTGGTAAATCTTCCTCCATCCCTTTATTTTGAGACTATGTGTGTCCTTGCATGTGAGATGGGTTTCCTGGATACAACACACTGATGGGTTTTGACTTTTTATCTAATTTGCCAGTCTGTGTCTTTTGATTGGGGCATTTAATCCATTTACATTTAAGGTTAATATTGTTATGTGTGAATTTGATCCTGCCATTTTGTTGCTAGCTGGTTGTTTTGCCTGTTATTTGACACATTTGCTTCATTGTGTCAGTAGTCTTTATCATTTGGTACCTTTTTGGAGTGGCTGGTACTGGTTTTCCTTTCCTTGTTTAGTGCTTCTTTCAGGAGCTCTTGTAAGGCAGGCCTGGAGGTGATGAAATCTCTCAGCAATTGCTTGTCCATAAAGGATTTTCTTTCTCCTTTGCTTATGAAACTCAGTTTGGCTGGATATGAAATTCTGGGTTGAAAGTTCTTTTCTTTAAGGATGTTAAATATTGGCCCCCACTCTCTTCTGGCTTGTAGGGTTTCTGCAGAGAGACCCACTGTGAGTCTGATGGGCTTCCTGTAAGGGTTATTGCTGAGTTTAAAAATGAGGAAACTGAGACCAGCATAGGAAAATTAAATGCCAATTTATTAAGCTCCCAGGCAAGGTTCTGTGGTCCGGGGAAGGGGGCCAGAGAATTCATGCTGGCTTTGCGGAATGAGGGGTTTTTATAGTTTTGGGAGATCAAGGAGTGGCTGGGTGTTCTAATTGGCTGTGGGGGAGTGGGATGGAGACGGGGCAGTTTGTTATTGGTGGGTGGGTTGTGGGGTGGGTTTTTCTGGTGCAAGAGCTGGCCAGGGTTGCATCAGCTGGGGCTCTCCGGAGAGCTGTGTGCCGAGCTAGGTGCCTAGTGCAGAGGCAGGTGCCGAGTGCAGAGGCAGGTATTGAGTGCAGAGGCAGGTGTTGAGTGCAGAGGTGGGTGTCGAGTGCAGAGGTTAGTGTTGAGTGCAGATCCTGGTGCAGAGTTTCCAGGTGTGGAGAGGAATGGGCATGTCTGAGCTCCTGGCGAGGCAACCGGCCTTACATTCTGACCCTTTTGATGATATAGGATGCTGCTTCTTTCTGGCTACTTCCTGCCGAGTAGGGGCAGAGTGAGGGGAAGGGTCAACTGGCTGGTGCCTCGGTTGGGAGTTGGACATGTGGGTGAAGCAGCATCTGGTTTACGGCCACCCTGGAAATTTCCCTTATGTGGGCCTGTAAAAACCTGAGGAAAAAGGTAGTTGGCCTTGGATTTTGGGAATTCAAGTTTTATGGCTAATGGGCAGCCTGCGGACTGGCAATCTGCTTGAGCAATGCATTGGGTTTTAGTGGTGGGGCCTTCCATCCAGGATCCCTGAAGGTAGAACCACCAGACATAATAGGGGTTGGCTTTAAGAGGGGACTCTAGAGGTATTGTTAGGAGGAGAATTTGAAGGGTTAGGAGTCGACGGGGAGGGGCCACGGGTGAGACAGAGATGAGTGGGGCCCTAGGGCTTGGATCTCCATTGATCATTTTGGGGGGCCAGTTTGAGGTGGGACACATGATACTACGGGGTATGACCCAGGAGCTTGGCGGCCATAGGGGTGGTTAGGATAACTACGTGGGGTCCTGACCACCTAGGCTGCAGAGATCCTGGTTTGAGCTCCGGGAGGAGAACACTGTCGCCTGGCTGGAGGAGTGCCGCTGGATGGGGGTCCTCTGGTCCCGGGACAATGGGGAGAGTACGATCCACATGTTCCCTAAGTAAGTGGTGGAGGAGAGAGAGGTAGGGGAGGTAGGAGGCTAGAGGAGATGGTTGTATGGGGAGATTATGAGAGACCAGGAAAAGCTGTCCATACAGCAATTCAAAGGGGCTGAGGCTCATTGGCCCCCGTGGGGTGTCTCGGACCCAGGCCAGGGCAAGGGGCAGGAGTGTGGGCTAAGAGAGTTTCATCTCGATGGTGAGTTTGACTAAATGGTCTTTGAGGATGCCGTCAGCCCGTTCTAGTTTACCCGATGACTGAGGGTGGTAGGGGACGTGTAGTTGCCAGGAGATGTTGAGAGACTCGGCGACCAACTGGACCACCTGAGCTGTAAACGCTGGACTGTTGTCTGACTGGATGTTTTCAGGTAAGCCAAAACGAGGGATGATTTCCTGAATTAAGAGGGAGGCCACCGTGTCCACAATTTCCCTGGAGGTGGGAAAGGCTTCAATCCATCCAGAAAAGGTATCTACAAAGGTTAGGAGGTAGCGGAGTTTTTTGTGAGTGGGCGTATGAGTAAAATCAATCTGCCAGTCTTGGGCCGGCAGGTTGCCACGTGTTTGGTTGGTAGGAAACTGTGGCTTTAAGCTTCCCTGAGGCGAGACCTTAGAGCAAGTAACACAAGCTTTGTGTACCTGCTCAATTGTTTGTTGTAGACCTGGTGAGTAAAAGAGGGGCTGCACAAAGCAATATAATGCCTTGGGCCCAATATGTAAGGATTGGTGGATTTCAGCAATAATTTTAGGGGCCTGTTCCCGGGGAAGGACAATTTTGTTGTTTACGAAGATCCAGCCCTGATTAGACTCAGTTCCCCCTCTCAATATGAGGGCCTGTTTTTCTGATGGTGAGTAAACTGGAGGTGTGGCCATCGTGAGGAACAGGATCAGAGTGGGCGCTAGCCTGGTACTGGTTAAGGATTTTGCTGCCGTGTCTGCCCTTACATTGCCCCGGGAAACGGCATCCTGCTGGGCCTGGTGCCCTCGGCAGTGGATAACAGCAACCTCTTTGGGCAGTGACAGAGCTTGCAGGAGATTAGAGATTTGGGGAGCATTGATTATGGGGGACCCTTTTGTAGTAAGGAATCCCCGCTCTCTCCAGAGGGCAGAGTGGCAGTGGGTGATAAGAAAAGCATACTTTGAATCAGTATAGATATTTTCTCGCTTTCCCTGTGCTAGCGTGAGAGCTCGGGTTAAGGCAATGAGCTCTGCCTTTTGTGATGTGGTTCCATTGGGGAGGCGGTGTGCCTCAAGGGTGGCTGAATCTGTAACTACTGCATAGGCTGCTTTTCGACGCCCCTCGGCTGTCACTATTGAACTTCCATCTACATTAAAGGTAAGGTCTGGGTTGGACAGGGGAAGGTCAGACAGGCCCTCCCGAGGTTTAGCAAGTGCCTTTATTAGTTCAGGACAGGAATGGGCTGGGGAGGGGAAATGGGATGGAAGAGGAAGCAAAGTAGCCGGGTTGAGTGGAGAAATGGGATGACGGCTGACTGAAGGATTTTCAGTAAAGAGTAGATGAAACTCCTGTAGGTGAGAGGGTCCTAGGTGAGCAAGAGATTTGTGAGAGAGAAGGTTGGTTAGCTGATGAGGGGAGAACACTGAGATGGGCTGGCCCAAGATAAGTTTTAGGGATTCCTTGGTGAGTTCTGTTGCCCCTGCCAGGGTCTGCAGGCAAGGCTGCCACCCCCTGACCATGGGGTCGAGCTGTTTTGATAAATAGGCTACTGGATGATACACAGGGCCCAGGGGTTGGGTTAAGACCCCAACCTCAATCCCCTATTTTTCGTCAGTGAACAAGTGGAAGGGCAGTTGAGATCTGGTAGTTGGAGCAGGGGTGCTGTGGACAAGGCAGTTTGTAGGGTTTTAAAAGCCTGCTTCACTACCCCAGGATGGGAGAGGGGTCCTGTGGGTGTGTCCTTAGCAGATGCATACAGAGGTTTAGCTAGAGAAGCAAAATTAGGTATCCAGTGGCAGAAGAACCCTATAAACCCCCAAAAGGAGAGAATTTGGTCAGCTGTCTCTGGAGGCTGCAGCAAAAGGAGTGCCTTTTGGCGATTTGTTGTTAGGCTTTTAATTGTTGGGGTGAAGTGAATGCCTAAGTAGACTACCAAGGTGACTGACAACTTCGCCTTGGAGGGAGATACCTGTTACCCTTGAGATCCCAGAAAGTTAAGGAGAGTGGTGGTATGCTGTTGAGATGGGGTGGGGGGCTAGAAAGTAACAGGTCATCCACATACTGAAGAAGGAGACTGGGTTGAAGAGGGCAGGAGCTAAGGTCAGCTGCTAAGCTTTGTCTGAAAATATGGGGGCTGTCTCTGAATCCCTGGGGCAGGACTGTCCAGGTGAGCTGTTGTGACAGGTTGGTGTCTGGATTGGTCCAGGTGAAGGCAAAGAGAAAGTAAGACTCAGGGTGTAGGGGAATGGTAAAAAAGGCACCCTTGAGGTCAAGAACCATAAAATGGGAGGTAGTGGAGGGAATGTTGGATAATAGGATGTGTGGGTTGGGGACTACAGGGTGGAGGGGTACCACTGCCTCGTTGATAAGGTGTACATCCTGAACTAGGCGGTAGTCACCGGACGATTTTGGACTGGCAAGATAGGAGTGTTACAAGGAGAACTGGTGGGGATAAGGAGTCCCTCGGCTAGGAGTTGGGTAATGATAGGCTTTGGGCCCTGGCAGTGGGTTTTTGAGATAGGAAACTGGGGATGTGAGGGAAAGTGGGTAGGATTTTTTAGAAGTATCTTAACTGGCGTGTGATGTCTGGCCACTACAGGCTTGGAGATGTCCCATACCAAGGGATTAACTACCTCAGGAGGAATAGGGGGTTCAGGCGAAGGGTTAAGACAGGGCATGGTCTTGGTTAAGAGTGGTAAGAGGAGGTGGGCTGGTGATGGGCTTGAGTGTGGGGGGCCAGTGAGTTGGACAGTGGCCCCCACAGTTTGGAGAATATCTCATCCTAAAAGGGGGACTGGGCATGAGGGTGTGATTAAAAAGGAGTGGGAAAAAAGGTGTCCTTCGAGGACACAGGCTAAAGGATGAGTTTGATTGGGACAGGAAGGCTTTCCATCAATTCCCATGACTGAAACCTAGGAAGGTATGCTAGGTCCTGAGTAGGAAGGCAATACAGAGTAGGTATCCCCCGTATCCACTAAGAAGGAAATGGACTTACCTGCTACCTGTAGCATTACCCTGGGCTCAGCAAGGGTGATGGGGGTCCTCGAATCTGGGCTGCATCAGTCGTCCAGAAGGCTGAGGAGTACAAGCGAAGGAACTGCTTCCTGTGGACCGGTTTGCCCCTCACATAGAGGTGTGGGGGGTGAGCCTGTAGTCCGGGATGGGCAGTCAACCTTCCAGTGTCCAATGTGCTTGCAGCTCGGGCAGGGACCGGGAGGTGGGCGAGGACAGGGGCACTGCTGCGCCCAGTGTCCCTTTTGGCCACATTTGAAACAGGACCCGGGCGGGGCCTTTGAAGAATTTTGGGGGGGTTTTGATGGACCCCCTCCACCAGATGCTCAGTGGACTGCCAGCCTCAGGGCTGCTACAAAAGCTCAGGTTTGGAGGATTACCTTTTGCTGTAAATGGGTCTGGTGGGTGGCCTCAGCCTTTTCCTCTCAGCCATTAAAATTTTTAAATGCCATGTTTACCAGGTCCCATATGGGAGTTTGGGGGCCTTCTTCAGCTTTTTTAAGTTTCCTTCTTATATCAGCCGCTGACTGGGAGATGAAGTGGGTGGCTTGGACTGTAGCCTCCGCTAAGGAGGCCGGATCCAGCCGGGTATGGAGAATCGTAGCATTAGTTAATCGGTCAAGGAAGGTGACTGGGTTTTCATCAGGACCCTGAGTTATTTCCCTTAACTTGTCATAATTGACCACCTTTTGAGCTACGCTCTGCATGCCTGCTAGGAGGCACTGTAGCATTTGGTCTTGGCGGCGTGGGCCATCTTGACCAGCTTGATAGTCCCAATTAGGGTCAGCCTTGGGAACCACTGCCACGCCTACCGGCATTTGATTGTTTGTGAGATGTACCTGATCAGCATGTGTTCGGGCCACTGCGAGAATGCGGTCACGCTCGTCTGGAGTAAGGGTGGAGGACAGGATTACATAGGTGTCATGCCAGGTAAGGTCGTACGCCTGGATGAGGTAACGAAATTCTTTGGTGTAAACAGTAGGATTGGTGGAGAATGACCCTAGGCGTCTTTCAATGGCTGATAGATTGGAGAGGGAGAAGGGAATGTGCACTCGGACAACGCCCTCTGTTCCAGCCACCTCGTGGAGAGGACAAAGGAGAGAGGTTTCCTCTTTGGAAGCGCAGTGCAAGCCAGTGTGAGCACTAACAGGAGAGGTCAGGTTGGAACCCAGAAGAGGAGGAGTAGGAGGGGGTTGGAGGCCCGCATAAGGCGGGGGATTAGTGGGTTGGGCGGGGGGTAGGGAGAGCTCTTCAGCCAGATTGGGGTCGAAGAAGGAGGAGGAGAGGGTTGACAAAGGGGCTGAAGGGAGTGTGGGGGAGTTTTTTGCTAGGAGTACCTGGGAAGTATTGCAGGAGGAGCAGAGGTTGGGGTGGGAGTGGAGATGCCAGAAAGCCTGAATATAGGGAACCTCCGCCCGCTTGCCGTTCCTTTGGCAAAAGTTGTCTAAGTCTATTAGGATATTAAAGTTGAGTGTGCCCTCTGGAGGCCA
>PVKV010018982.1:23461-43454 GCA_004027835.1 Alouatta palliata
TTTTTTTTTTTTTTTTTTTTTTTTTTTTTTGTATTATACCCAACATGGGCAAAAGAATTCTTTTCCCGGAGGGGGTGGCTGAGAGAACTTACAGGCTGTGATGATTATAATGAGAAGAAAAAATAAAATAAAAAGAGACAGGGCTAGAGCTATTTGCCACATGGAAGAATTAGGGGAAGTGAAAAAGAGACAGAGCTAGGAAGTGAGGTTTTAGTGGTAGAAGAAGAGTAGGAGGAAAAAGAAGAACAGAGTTATTTCTAGGGGCATGAATTCAATAAAGGTTCCCTGCAGCCAGTGGTCTGTTACCCACTGTAGAATATTTGTTACTTCAAGGCAAGCAGGCCTAAAGCACTGTACATCAGCTAACAGGAGTCTAACAAAACTGGTGAATCTACAGTAAAGACAGAACCACATATAGGATTGATGGACAGAGGATGGGTGCCCCCTAGATGGGAGACCAGTCTGATGCCTTCCCGGCCATGTCCCCAAAGTGATGTTTCAGGGTGTCTTGGCTAAGGTGTACCTGTATAACCCCTGGGCCTGGTCACCTCAGAACTTTTAGTCAGTCCTGAGGTGAATCACTGTTATGCCTTATGACGTCCCCGTGGAACCACGGGTTGAGGGCCACACAAGCCCTGTAGCCATTAGGCCGTGAGACTACACATAAACTCACTCACTCACTCACTCACTCGTGCCGCGGGTAGGAAGAGAAACTGAAAGTACAGTTACTTAATTAACGGGAGCTTATATGCCAAAGGGCTGATTTGAGATAGACGTTTTAGTAACGTAAGTCAGGGATTTGGTCCTGCTGTTAGGCAGGGCCTGGGTTTGTAAATGGGGCTTCTGATTACTCAAACCTCGACCGCTGCTGTGGAGATGGTTGGAAGAGTGGCTCAGCGTCCCAGGCCATGCCACCAAACACTGGAGGATACAAGAGGGTTCAGGAAGGTGGGGACGTCTCCCTCAGAATCCTGACCCTGAGAAACCCCTCACGGGGAGAAGACAAGAGTGTAGGGATATCTCCTCTACACTCAGGTCCTCGAGATGAGGCTGGGGCCCCAGGCCCACAGCAAGAAATGAGAAGGAATCCCTGGCACGGCTGCGATTACAAGCAGGGAGTCCACGAGGCAAGCAGCGGGAGGGGCTGTGGGCAATAGAAGCCTTACCTTGTGACGGAGCGGTTCCCTGGTTCGGCTTATGGTGGAGGAGTCAGTTTCCCCCAGGAGGGGTTTACAACTCCTCCCGGGTTTCGGCACCAAATGTAAGGGTTATTGCCAAGTTTAAAAATGAGGAAACTGAGACCAGCATAGGAAAATTAAATGCCAATTTATTAAGCTCCCAGGTGAAGTTCTGTGGTCCAGGGAAGGGGGGCTAGAGAAGTCGTGCTGGCTTCCCGGAATGAGGGGTTTTTATAGCTTTGAGAGAGCAAGGAGTGGCTGGGTGTTCTAATTGGCTGCGGGGGAGTGGGATGGAGACGGGGCAGGCTGTTACTGGTGGGTAGGTTGTGGGGCGGGTTTTTCTGGTGCAAGAGCCAGCCAGGGTTGCATCAGCCAGGGCTGTCCAGAGGGCTGTGTGCAGAGCTAGGTGCTGAGTGCAGAGGCGGGTGCTGAGTGCAGAGGTGGGTATCGAGTGGAGAGGTGGGTGTCGAGTGCAGAGGTGGGTGTCGAGTGCAGAGGTTAGTGTTGAGTGCAGATCCTGGTGCAGAGTTTCCAGGTGCGGAGAGGGATGGGCATGTCCAAGCTCCTGGCGAGGCAACCGGTCTTACACTTCCCTTTGTGGGTAACCCGACATTTCTCTCTTGCTGCCCTTAGTATTTTTTCCTTCATTTCAACCCTGGTGAATCTGATGATGATGTGCCTTGGGGTTGCTCTTCTTGAGGAGTATCTTTGTCATTTTCTCTGTATTTCCTGTACTTGAATGGTGGCCTGTCTTGCTAGGTTCTCTTCATGATATTATCCAGGGGAAGTTCTCCTGGATATTGTGAAGAGTGTTTTCCAGCTTGGATTCATTCTCTCCATCACATTTAGGTGCATCTATCAAATGTAGATTAGGTCTTTTCACATAATCCCATATTTCTTGGAGGCTTTGTTTATTTCTTTTTATTCTTTTTTCTCTAATCTTGCCTTCATGTTTTATTTCATTGAGTTGATATTCAATCTCTGATATCCTTTCTTCTGCTTGGTCGATTTGGCTATTGAAACTTGTGTATGCTTTGCTAAGTTCTCGTGCTGTGTTTTCCACTCCATCAAGTCATTTATATTCTTCTCTAAGCTGTTTATTCTAGTTAGCATCTCATCTAACTTTTTTCCTAAGTTCTTAGTTTCTTTGCATTGGGTTAGCACATGTTCTTTTAGCTCAGAGAAGTTTGCTATTACCCAACTTCTGAAGCCTGTTTCTGTCAATTCATCTGATTCATTCTCCATCTATCTTTGATCCCTAGCTGGTGAGGAGTTGTGATCCCTTGGAGGAGGAGATGCATTCTGGTTTTTGGTGTTTTCATTGTTTTTGCTCTGGTTTCTTCCCATCTTAGTGGCTTTATCTACTTGTGGTCTTTGTAGTTGGTGACTTTCGGATGGGGTCTCTGAATGGACTTCCTTTTTGTTGATGTTGAAGCTATTTCTTTCTGCTTCTTAGTTTTCATTCTAACAGGCCCCTCTGCTACAGGACTGCTGGAGGTCCACTCCAGACCCCACTCTTCTGGGGAACGCCCGTGGGGGCTGCAGAACAGCAAGGGTTGCTGCCAGTTTCTTCCTCTGCTATCCTCTTCCCAGAAGGGTACCCGCCAGATGTCAGCCTGAGTTCTCCTTTATGAGGTGTCTCTTTGGGTATTGGGGGTTTGGGGAGTTGCTTAAGGAGATAATCTGTCCCTTATAGGAGCTCAAGTGCTGAGCTGGGAGCTCCGTTGTTCCATGCAGAGCTGCTGGGCAAGTAACTTTAAGTCTGCTGCAGCTGAATTCATAACTGCCTCTTTTCCCAGGTGCTCTGTCCTAGGAAGGTCAGCTTTATTTATGGTTCCTGTTGTGCTGCTGCTTTTTTTCATAGATACCCTGCCCTGCATGGAGTAGTCTAGTCAGAGTCTGCCTGCAGAGGTGTTGCTGAACTGCTGCAGGCTCTGCCCAGCTGCTGTGTGAACTGCCTTGGTAGTGGCGGACTGCCTTGATAGTGGGGGATGCCCTTCCCTCCACTGAGCTGGACCATCCTGGGTCCACCTGCACTTGCTGTGAAACTCTCAATCCAGAGTGTTTCAGATTGCTTGTTTTGTTGGGGGAGTACCCGCCAAGCCAGATCCCTTGGCTCCCTGTCTCAGCCCCCTCCCTTTCAGTTGAATGGGCAGCTCTTTCTCCCAGGCATTCCAGGCTGCAGTCTAAACGGCCGCCCAGACTTGTGTGAGTTCCTGTGTGCTGACCTGGCACTGGGTGAAACCGCAGCGCTGAAAACTCGTGGCGCTTTTCGGCCCAGGAATCTCCTGGTCTGTGGGCAGTGAAAACTTATTTCGAAATGTGGTGAGCACTCATCCTTTGCGCTGTTCTCACTGGGAATTGCACTCCAGAGCTGTTCCTATTTAGATATCTTGGATCCTCCTCCCTAGCTGCTCGTTTAACAAATATTTAAAGTGCTTACTAGGCACTAAGATTCAGCAGTGACAGATACAGGCAAAGTTCCTGTTCTGATGGTGCTTGAAGTTTCATGTGCTGGTGGTGGATTCTGGAGGAGATGCAGAGAAAATAATAAGCAGACAAGTATATAATCTTTGCACCTGTGACATGTGCTGTGAAGAAAAACGAATCCAAGCAGGAAGATGGAAAGCGACAGTAAGGTGTGCTGGTGCAGGGAGGGCCTCTCTGGAAAGTTGACATTTAAGCAAAGGACTACATGAAGTAAGGCCTGAGCTATGCTAAAGTCTGGGGCAATAGTTTCTAAACTTGATACTTGAATGATGACTAGGAGTTTTTCAGATACACAAATAAAACAGAAGAGGGAAAATCTTGCAGATAGAGGAAATACCTTGAGCCAAGTCCCCACGGCAGGAAAGAACATAGCTCATCTAAGGACTGAAGGAAGTCTGGTTTGAAATGTAATGTAAGGACAGCGAAAGATAAGCTTGAAGATCAGGAGGGGCCCAAACACCCAGCAGACTTGTAAGTTCTGCTTAGAGTCTGGACTCCCACTTAGTGGCAGAGAGGACTTGTTGATGGTTTTAATCAAGATAGTAACAGGATCACATTTTTATTTTAGAGACTCCCTTGGTCTGCTGCAAGGAGACATGGTTGCAGTTGGAAGTAGACAAGAGGGGAAGCAGGGAGACCACTTAGGAAGCTGTGTGGTGTTCAAGGAAGGGGTTTTGGTGGCCCAAACCAGCTAGTGACAGCAAGAATCCAGGATGAGACAGATCAGGAGACGAATTTGAGATGGCAGTGAGGGAGGAGAATCTGAATGACACCCAAACCAAGGATGACATCTGGTGGATGGTGGTATATTCACCAAAGAGGAGAAACAGGTTTTGAGGTGAAAGAAGGGGTAGGGAAAAGGGGAGAGTTCAGTTACGGAGTTTAAATGAGTTCAGAATACATGTGGGCCACCAGGGGACAATGTCAAGCAATTTATGAGTATGAAAATTGGATGAGAGGTCAGATGAGATGGGCCGGATATCAATGTCTGTTCCAAAGTCCAAAAGGCTGATGAGACCTGGGTTTGGATCTCTGCTTAGTTTCTTCTAAATGAGAATGTTAGATTAGATTTCACAGATCTCTTTCAGCTTTAAAATCTCATGGACTAAGGTAGAAAATAAAGGCTAGATTTGTAAGAAGAGGTTTTGAAAGAACTCTCTGTACAAATGAGTAATTTTCATTTTGAAGTTGATGGATAAACTCGAGGCTAAGCTGAGCATAACTGAGCATAAACTCCTTGAGGCTGATTTAGAAAGCCTGGACTATACTAACCTAAGTTGGTTCTTCCTTATCACCATCTCCTGGCTCCTAAGCAGTTGTGGCTGCCATGTGGTGTTATTTGTGAACAGACCATCAACTTATCTTGCGGCAACAGAAATAGAAGCACAACATCAAGGGGCAAGGAGGGTCTTGGAGATGATCTATATACAAGTCACAAGAGCAAATACAAGCACCAAAGGATACCACCAGGAGAAGGTGGTTGTGAAGGGAAGACAAAACGTCTGTTGTGAAATATGTTAGCATCATTTAATTGTTTTTGCAGTACAAAGGAGGGAGAAAGAAGGAAGAAAAGAAAAAGAGGAAAAAGGTTGAGACTCATTCCCTTATGATAAAAGATCCTCGGAGGCAACAGAAATGCAAACACCTATGGGTATAATACAATGACAACAACAGTAAGAAAGGTTGTAAAAGACCAGGAGAGAAAAAGAGCTTTTGAGAATAGCAAAGAGTGGGACAGTGGATGGAGACAGAGATCATTTGAGACTATGAGCAACTGGTGTTAATGTTCCCAGAAATATTGTTGGTTTGCTTGGTGATGCTAAGATGACTGTAAATGTACATCATATTTATGGGCTTTACTGCCTATGAGTATCAGATGGAATAACAGAGTTGTGAGTATTTGGAAGATTATAAAATTCTATACACATATAAGGAATGATTGCTACTTAAGCTTTTTCAGCTAAAAAGAAAAATATTCCTTTTGATCAGGATACCTTACTTGTTCTGCCCCACTTCATTCCACAAAGGGGTAGATCAGACAGGAAAAGGTGTGTTTTGCTTCTCACACAATTCCCAGAGAAAGAGACGTGTTCATATGCTACAAGTGGGGAAATTGGACAATTTATTTTAGATAATTTAGGACAATGATATTCTGGTTCCTCTGTATGTCTTAGCTAGGTCTGTAGGGAACCACCAAATCTGTCAATTCTGTTAAAGTCTCAGTCTGAAGATTGTTTCATTCCTGTGAGTGCCTTTGATAAATCAGCTAGTGCCTTAATGCTCTGTAGACATGAACAAATGTAATTTGAATGGAAATAACACTGGATGGTAGGGTTTGGGGAAGGTGTCATCCTCCTTTAGGGTTTTCCCAGCTGACATTGATTCAGGCCAATCAATTGAAAGAGAGCAAAGAGAGACATGGAGGGAGGGAGGAAAAGTGAGGGAGGGAGACAATGTTCACTGTATTCTCTGGAGGGCAAGCATATAATCATGTATATATTTTTTGTTAGACAATTAATAAGATTTTTCTCCTTAATTGAGTTTAAACTCCTTGAGGCTGATCTAGAAAGCCTGTGTAACTATCCTAACTTATGTAGATTCTCCCTTATCACCATCTCGTGGCTTCTAAGCAGCTGTGCGGCCATGTGGTGTGATTTATGAAGACAGGAAATCCTCTTCTCTCCTTCTAGGTTTTCCAACATAGGTATCTCCTTGCTTTCATGTTGTTTTCTTCTACGCATTTTCATCCATATGTTTTTTTTTTTTTTTTTTTTTTTTTACCAATAGTGATGCCAATGTATTACTTTAAGGACATTTTAAAAAAATTGATGCTTTTAGGAAATGCACACCCCCCATGCCCCAATATGCTTTGGGAGGAAAACATCCTTTCTTCTCTTCTTTCTGTGGTTTTGTTTTCTGTTCTCTTTCTTTTTTTTCTTCCCCATGCGTAGTTGGATGGTCAATATTGATCCCTGCTCCCCCCTTGGATCCCTGAGTCAAATGTCTGGGCTGTAAGAATTTCTCTGGAGGGGCTGTTCTTCCTCTCCAAGGTAGCTGAGTAACATTCTACATATGGCAGGCACATGGCTGCACATTCTGTCTTGGTGTGGGATTGGATATTGATTGACACAGCACAAATAGCAACTTTATTTTATATTCCCAAAACTCAACTCCACTGTACTTCTCACCACGTGGCAAGGGCTGGACCGAAAGCTGGGGGCAACTGGGAGTATCTGGGTGAGTTTGGATATTTAATTTTTCTCTGATCCATTGAGAGGCAGGGCAGGAAGACTGTGTGTGGCACAGAGTCTCTGGAGTGTAAGTGACACTCTGAAAGCATTCCCTTCTTCCTCTGTGGCTTCTCCTGGATCTCATAGAAACAGGGGGGCCACACAGAAAATGCCTAAGCTTTAAAGTCTAACTGGAACATTTAGGGAATTGAGGGAGGAGGGAACTCTTCTAAACTAGTAGAAAGACCCCCAACATAGAAGTAAGAGAAAAGCCTTCAAAATATCTGAAGACAGATTAAAATAAATAGGGCTGCCTTGTGTTTTCCTTCCTGACAAGATTTTTCATGTAACCACACAAGCATAATCACTGTGTCTAAAAGACTTGGGGCCTCCGTAAACACCTGATGGATTCAAGACAGAGGCTTGAAGGGCTGTGCTGATGGGGGCTGAAGCCCAGAGAAAGATTCTTGTGTAGTCCCATGTATTATAACCCCTCTGTGTGTACCATATTTCATTGTATCTAAGGATCCATCTAGTGTAATACAGGCCATTATCTTATGCTTCACTAAGAAATAGAAATAGTTACCCATTAAGTTATGTTATGCCATTGATCGTAAGGTGCATTTTGATTTTACAGATGTTAATACATGAACAACTTAAGAATAGGTGAGGTATAGTAGTGAAAGATCTACAAATCGTAGGAGCGGCAGAAATGACCTGCCCTTCATCCAGTTCTCTTTACCAATACACTAAGAAGTAAGCCCAGCTCTTCTTGGGCCTTTTCTTTAGTGAGTTGAGGAGGCTTTCCTTGGTGTATCTCACCCAGCTGGCAATTAGGAGTGGCTCTGGCCTTCTCCATGTCTCCTATGCACTTCGGAAAGTTAAATTTGTCTTCCAAGTTCCAAGATGAGCGAATTTGCAAAATGGATGGTATATGCTCTTCAGCCATCTCCATCTTGCTGAATCAATTTGTTTTTGTAACACTCCACTTACAGTTCTCCCTAATACTGGTGGCTTCATACTCCATAATGTCTATCCAGGGTGTCCTGTGGAACCCAATCAGTGTGTTTATGTTGGGAAGGTTCTCCAAACTCCTTTTATTTCTTAGCTCTCCACGTCAAAACTTACCTGTCCTGGGTCCCATTCCCTTACGTCCTTGCTAGGTAACTAGTAGTTACTCTGGAACTGAATGGTGATAAGCTAATAATTAGGCAATTCCTCCAAATAAATACATTTTAAAGTTAATTGGGACCTTGTTGAAGCTCTTTAATTCTAAAAGTAATGAGTAAGAGATCAAAATAATTAAGAAAACATTTGATCTGAAGAGCCATATTCTTCAAATCAGAGCATATACACAGTAACATGTTCTCAAGATGTTACCAGGTTAGTACACAGACTGATGGAAGGATCTAGAGGAGGTGTATCAAATGCCAAAAGCTGTTCCCCACCCGAGCCCATGGCACACGCTATTATTTGATCACAACACATTTTCTTATTGAGCTTGGGCCCAACCTCAGAATCCCACTTAACAGAACCCTCATACCAAGGAACTGGGGTTTACATATGAAATAAAGCCCATTTTCCATTTTCCAGCCCTAATATAATGTGTCTTAATTGGCAAGGATATTTATCAGCTTACATACATTTTCTCAGTCTGAAGCACAGTCAGGTCCTTTCTGTTTGGGACCTCTGGATCCATTCAGTTAAGGTGAAAGAAATAGCAAGAAAGCATATGAAGTCATGTTTTCAGAAATATCTCAGTTTAAGTGAACCAGGGCATCTGTCATAACCGTCAACTGGAGAAGGCATTTTTGGAGAATAGCATGTGCTTGTCCTATGTGGAGCTTCCCCAGGCAACACAGACAGAGAGAACTTGGGAAGGCTCTGGCTCAAGAGATGAATAATTGTTTTAGAATGGATTTGCTTGGAAAGGAAGACCCTGATGGGTCACCTGAGAGTAGTCATCAAGTGCTAGAAGTATTATTGTGGAAAGAGTGTTTGCCAGTTCTCTCTTCTGTTTTACTGAAGATGATGAACCTTTCACCAGAAGGAAATAGTTTTGCTTAAAGAAAGAGCTCCCACGTAAGATCAAATACACTACCAAGTGCTTAAAATACACTAGATGTTCTTGTGTTGGGAATGACCACCTGTGATGGAGTTGAGGGGCTACAAATTTCCTGCTACCAAGCAGCTGACAACATGTAGGAGATACTCTCTTAACAGCAAATGCTCCCATAGTGCCCATGTGGAGACTGTAGGCACTGCTCTCCATACTTTACATATATTGACTTATTGTACCCGTTTCACAGATGAAGAATTGAGGCCTGGAGAAGTTCTACAAGTAACCTGGAGTCACACCACAGGCAGCGATTTGTGATTTACTTAGTGCTAGGATTCACACCACACTAGATTCAGGCTCCAGAATCCATACCCTGAATCATAACCTTATGCTATCTCTCCAATCACTATTCTACTTTGCAGAATGAATTAATCCCCCCAGAAAAGTATAAAGGAGAGAGAACCTTCATGGATTACTTAATCCCACTCACTGAGATACCCCAGTGGCCACTGGGTAAATTCTCTGTGATAGATTAAGTGATTCTCTTCTAAACTCAGAGCAGCACAGTAGCCTCATCCAATTTGTATTCCAGTGAAAAGCATAGTCCTTGATATGAAGACAGAGTGAATGAATGAATGATGGTTCATGTATGTGTGTATGTATGTCTTTTCTTAGCATTGGTCTAGTTTTGGATAGTAAAGCAGGAGAGAGAAAAGAGCTGCTTCAGTCAAGGAGGGACATGTTATGCTCATGGTCTTAGGTAGTCTCAGTACTGCCAGGGTCAGGATGTAAGACTGTATTCCTGCTAAGGAACTCAAAACTCACGTGTTGTGAAGACCTTACCCATCACTTAATCTTCTCCATGAAGACCTCCCAGACTCAGTCCTTCCATACCAAACACTCCTTTCTTTGCTCTCTCCCATCCTTTTTGAATGCGCTTCATATAACTTCCACATGGAATGGCATCTAATTCTAAGAAACTCTAATAAAGTATGAACTCTGGAAGTTTGCTCATGAGCTCTCCAGTAGAGGTGGCAAGTTTTATTTCTTTCATTCCTTGCTCAGAGTTCTGGTTTGACCCAGAATGGGTGTTTGAGAAATACCATTTGCATGCAGCTGAGTTAAATATTTCCTCCCAATATCAAGCAGGTAAAGCAGTGCCAGGCCCAGGAAGGGGATTAAAGCACCGTACCAGGGTTACTGCAATACTTGCTGTTGATTTTCTTTGTTTAGAAAAGAGACATCTGGATTTTGCTGCCATGAGATTTATCACCCATATAGTAATAATTGCATTTATTAGCTCATTTTACAGCAGGAGAGATGAGGCCATCCAATTTTTTTATTGGTGGATATGAAAATGTAATCTGGCTATTGTTTCTTAGCCCAGTATTTGTTCCTCTGTAATTCTATTAGAGACAAGTCTAAGAAGTTCTGGTAAATGAGAGAAGTTGCAAATAAACTTATTTGCATCTAATAAGTTAGAGTCTTCAGGAAAAAGTATCCAGGGTAGTGGTTTTGATGATCTTGTCTGTGGGCCATGTGCCATGAGAAGCAGCTTGGGCTGTTATTTAAAATGCGTAACTCAAGGCCGAGACAGGAGGATTGCCTGAGCTCAAGAGTTCGAGGCCAGCCTGAGCAATGTGGTAAAACCTTGTCTCTACTAAAAAAAAAAAAAAAAAAAAAATTAGCCAGGTGTGGTGGCACAGGCTTGTAGTCCCAGCTACCTGGGAGGCTGAGCCATGAGAATCACTTGAACCTGGGAGGTGGATGTTGCAGTGAGCCAAGATCGTGCCACTGCACTCCAGACTGCGTAACAGAGCAAGACTCTGTCTCAGAAAAAAAAAAAAAAAGCATAACTCCTGGGCTCCTCAAAACTACTGAATTAGATACCATGGCCCAGCCCAGGAATCTTCATGTTCCGTACATACCCCAGGTCGTATTCATATCCCCGAATGCAATGGGCTAGCTGGTCAAATGCTTTCCTACAGTGGAAACTATTTATCAGATAGACTTTTTGCATTAAAAAAAAAAAAAAAGGTCTTAGGAGATAATTTAGCTCTACTCCCTTCAGCTACTTTCTTACGGGCTCTTCTTTTTGTATGTTTCTTTTCATCTTTCTGGATATTTAAAATGTCATTTAAAAAAGAAAATAACAATACACTTTTAAAAACACAAGTTTCTGTGAACTTGCAGTCTGGTCTGAGTCAATCTGGTCTGTACATAAAAATTGTTTTCATATTTATATGAATCATTGTTAATTTGCTGGTCTCTTATAGTTGTGATGGACGTATGTGTGTGTGTATTCATGTGTGTGTGTTTGTGTGCAAAGCGGTCCTCTCTGGCAGCTGGCTCCCCTAAAATGGGTCATCCTGCGAAAGAATGAGGCTTGGAGGAAACTCTGTCTGACTGAGTTTCCTTTCAAATGATGTTTTAATGCCCTTACTTTCCTACAGCCCCCTTTTCTCCCCAAGGTTTTCCCAGACAGCTTTTCTTTTCACTTTCTCTCTCTCTATCTTTCTTTCTCTCTCTCCTTCTTTCTTTTTTTCTTTTCCTTTCTTTCCTTCCTTCCTTCCTTCTTTCCTTCTTTCTTTCCTTCTTTCCTTTCTCTCTCTCTCTTTCTTTCCTTCTTTCCTTTCTCTCTCTCTCTTTCTTTCTTTCCTCTCTCTCTCTCTCTCTCTCTCTCTCTTTCTTTCTTTCTTTCTTTGAGATGAAGTCTTACCCCGTTGCCCAGGCTGGAGTGCAATGGCGCCATCTCGGCTCACTGCAACCTTCACCTCCCGGGTTCAAGCGATTCTCCTGCCCCATCTTCCTGAGTAGCTGAGATTACAGGTATGTGCTACTATGCACAGCTATTTCTTTTTTAATCTTTAGTAGAGATGGGGGTTTCACCATGTTGGACAGGCTGATCTCGAACTTCTGACCTCGTGATCTGCCCAGACAGGTTTTAATAGAATCCTGAGGTAGGATTCACTCAGAGAAGGGTTAACAGAGAGACACCATAACTGAGTGCCCAGAGAACTGGAACCTGAAGTGCCTGAACCCTTGCATGGGTTTCCTCCTGACTTTCCTGCTCTGACTCCCTGGGCCATGACACCTTCCTCTTCCTCATTTTCAGACCCTGCCTTGATTTCAGGTGCGTGAGAAGCTACTTATGACATCTCTCCAGGTCTGTATGTTGCTATCTGTAAAATTTACACTCCATCAAAGCATCATCAAAGATGCTTCAAGTTTATTTATTTTTTTAAAGTGTACTTAGTTCCCTTGGATCTAGAGGTTACATTTCTGCCAAGAAGGTGCTAATTGAGCCTGGCCTGCTACCCTATTGAAACTCAACTTTTTCTCTTAGAATTTTCAGATAGGATTAATATTGCAATCTCAAAACTTGAGGCTGTAGAATCCGAATATAATTGATAAATCATCTGGTCTAGTGGGCACACAGAAGCCCAAAGAGGTAAGGATTTCCCAAAGCCACACAGCAAGTCAGTGACAGAGCTGGTGAATCCGATCTCCAGACTCCTGGTCCAGTATTCATCCCAGAGTGGGACCAGAAAAGGGCCTGTCTCTTCTATGCCAGATCTTTTCAGCATGCCAATTACAATGGCCTAGCAGTACAGGAGGTCACATTTGGATTCTTAGGCATCAATGATTTAGGTTGAGAGGATGGTATCTCGCAGGCAGAAATGCACATGGAGTCCTTGCTTTTGTTTTCAGGATACGCAAGCATTTTTCACAGCAAAAATTGGTAATTTTACAAATCATATTTACCGAGGGTCTTTGGAAATTTTATTAAGGCTGAAAAATTACAATATAGAAGCTGTTTGTTTTTCACTTATTCACATTGCTGTATGGTACCTCAATTGGAAAGAGACTAGGAGCCCTTCTAATATTTATCTGTGCAGTGTTGGTACAGCTACCTACTCTTTGTGTGTCACTTTGCTTTTGTCTTTAAAATGAGCCTGACAGGATCTGCCTTATGTAACTTCCAAGAGAGTTGTATAAAAGAAATGAAACTGGGCACAGTGGCTCACACCTGTAATCTCAGCACTTAGGGAGGCCAAGGCAGATGGATCACTTGAGGTCAGGGGTTCGAGAACAACCTGACCAACGAGGTGAAACTCCATCTCTACTAAAAACATAAAAATTAGCCCACCTACTGGGAGGTTGAGGCAGGAGAATTGCTTGAACCCAGGAAGTGGAGGTTGCAGTGAGCCAAGATCACTCCACTGCACTCCAGCCTGGGCAACTTGGTGAGATAGGGGTTTTGCAAAAAATAGAAACTGAGGCACAGAGAAGGTTAATATTTTACCCAAGATTGCAAAACAAACAGACAAACAAACATCAAAAACCTAAAACAAAAAGATACCAGATAACTGTTATAATATTTTTTAAAATTAGAAGTGCTATATGAGATTTATGAGTCTGTTTTCACACTGCTATAAAGAAGTACCAAAGACTGGGTAATTTATAAAGAAAGAGGTTTAATTGACTTACAGTTCTGCATGGCTGGAGAGGCCTCAGGAAACTTACAATCATGGTGAAAGCCAAAGGAGAAGCAAGGCACATCTTACATGGTCCCAGGAGAGAGTGAGAGTGAGGGGAAAAGTGCCACACTTTGAAGCCCTCATCTGTCATGAGAACTCTATCATGGGAACAGCAAGGGGGAAGAGCATCCCCAAGATCCAATCACTTTCCACCAGGGCCCTCCACTGACACATGGAGATTGTAATTCAACATGAGATTTGGGTGGAGACACAGAACCAAACCTTAACAGAGATTTCCTGAGATCTGACAAAACTGTTATATATTTCAAGAGTAAAACAGCCATTGAAAGAAAAATAAAAAAATTTTAAAAAGATAGAAATCAGAGAGTGAGCCTATCATTCATCCTCACTCTACAGCTTTAACACAGGCTGGCTGGCCACTTAGAGGTTTGCGTTTAGGTGAATGGGTCGGTGACCCTGACTGTACCTCACTCTCAGTTATTTCTTGGCCTCCACTGGTCAGAATTTAAAGTATAACATTTCTCCAGGATATTTTGTTTCCCTTGCTTCCTGCGTCTTGAGTGGAAAGCTCCAGAAGGGTGCAGTGATTATCCAATGACAGCAAATTTTCCATAGAGTCAGAGAGCCAAAGTCCACCTGGCAAGAAAACAAATGAAGCAAATACTAAAATAACATTGAGGGCAGAGCCCCCGCTGCTCCCCAACCCCTGAACCTGCCAAAAAGATATGAAGTTTGATTAGAATAATTATTTTAATTGAATTATCATTTAAAATCAATTAAAGGGAAGGAGTTCAATGGAAGAATGCCAAATCCTAGGCCTGGGATCCATTCACTGGGCTGTGTGTTGGGAGCCTAAATAGTCCACTTGATGACTGGGAACACTCATGCCCTCTGTAATAAACACTCTCAAGACCTTTCACAATTGAGCTTCACACCCAGGGCTCCAGACCTGGGCTTTGCTGAGCTCTTTAATGGGATAACTCAGGGTGATTATGTGGCTTAGTAAATATCCATAAATTAAGGATAGCGTTTGAAGGCTGCCAATAACAACCTCAGTTTCCCAGTATCCCCCAGAGAAGTAAATTAATTCTTTTAAGAGTTCGGGGCAAAGGCAAGACAGGACAGAGAAGATTAGCTCCTTCTATTTCTTCTCTCTTATAATTGGTTACCTTTCTGGTCCCTCCCAGAGCACTGGAAGTGTTTCATGCAATCTCTGGGTTTCGACAGTAATGTACTTCGAAAAGGAGGCTGATTACGTTGACTGAAATCCATCCTGGCAAAAGACTTTTGCTGCAGCTGGTTCCATTTACATTTTGTATTTTTGGAGCTTGTGCCTGTTCCAGGGAGGGTTGGGATAATTGATTTAAATCAAATTATGAAACGTGATACTTTGAATTCCTAAAAACATGTTTCCTGGCACTGCCTGCAGCAATGGAACCCTTGCAGGTATAGTGGAATGGGATGGGCATGGGAATGCCTTTCTTGACCTGTGTGTGTGTGTGTGTGTGTGTGTGTGTGTGTGTGTGTGTCAGAGAGAGAGAGAGAGAGAGAGAGAGAGAGAGAGAGAGAGAGAGATCTCACATTCCTTCTTTAGAACCTGGGCCAGGATTTCTTTAGAGCCTGAAGCCATTAAGAGAGGATGGTGTCCCCTTGTAGGTGAGGTGCAGCTATCACATCGCCACCATCCCTCACGCCAAGCACAGCCATTGATTTTAATAGTGAGCTTCTCGAGTTTCATCTCTTTGATCACAGAGCTGAAATTAAAGACTGTACATTGTGTAAATGACAAAGGAAATATATGAGGCTCAGCAAAAAGATGCTAATAACTTTGAGACTTCACTGCATCACACATTCATTTCGATTTGGAAAGACAATTTGCCTCCTAGATTTTAAAAGCTATTTTAGAACGGTTTCAAAATCAAGATCCTTAATGTTGCTTTGCTCCCATCTGTAGCCTAAATTATTTGTAATTAAGTTAAATAGCTTCATATAAATAGTAGACCTATGCAGTCAGGGAATGATTGTTTTACATACATCCATGCTTTGTGAATTGCCAGTAGCAATGACATATTGGAAAAGCAGCCCCCACTCTTATCTGGTACAGAACTTTGATGTGGAATTTAGGAAAATGAGTCTTACTTCAAATATTATCACTGACTCTTTGTAGATTCTGGGTGCAGCCAGCTAGCTGGATTTAAACCGCACCTCTGTAACTTACTAGATTTGCAATCTTGGGTAAAATATTAACCTTCTCTGTGCCTCAGTTTCTATTTTTTGTAAAATGGATATTATAATAATATCAACCACATGAGGTCACACATAAAGCACTTAGAGCAGTTCCTAGGGCATAACGAGGCTATTATTTCTTTCTTCAATTATTATTGAAGAAATACTAAGACTCATCCTAATGATACATAGTTCTTCAAGTATTTCCAGCCATTTATTTGAATGATATGTTGAGCCTTGCTATTTCTATCCTCCTCTGTTAGCACCACAAAAAGTTTCACTTGTCTCCCCTTCAGGCAACAAAGCCTAGCCCAGAGTACAGCTTGGGAGGGTTGAAAGGCCTCACAACCCGGCAAGCTACTTTGAGCTCTTTGGTTCTTAGGAGTTTATCCCATTTGAGATGCAGGCCACTAAAAGGATGGATATTTTTGAAACCTTGACTTGAATGTCCCATATATTTATTTATAGGTAAACATATACCCATATCCAGGTTTACCCATGTATTTATTTATGGGTAAATTTATGAACAAAGATGAAACTCTTAGACCGGGAGTTTATTTGAGAACACCAGCACTTGCTGTGTTGTCAGGCATTCTGATCCATCTAGAAAAGTGTGTGGCTTCTTACTCCTTCTCCCCAGTAACAATTCCAGGCTTGACTCTGTGAAGGGCTTATCTTTCAGATGAGTCAGACTTGATGATACCATTGAGCTCAGTCCTGATGTACAGCCCCTGAACCTTGGGAATCCCAAGGCAGTTCAAGAGAAGGCTCAAGAGAGAGGGTGAGAAAGAATGTCTACAACTCTGCCTTCTACGGTAGGAACTCAATGAAATGGGGTGAAAACCCAACTTAGTGCCCAACTCTTAAGATAGAAATGTCAAATAAAACTAAGTGTTCAGAATTGTTGTTGAGATTCATTTTGATTTAAGTGATACATGCACATAATTAAAATCAAATGATACCAGATAACATAAAGAGAGCAGCTCCTTGCTTCTATTCTCATGACTACCTAGTTCCATTACCCAGAGAAAAAAATCTCTTTTAATACTCTAAACTGATTCTTTTGGTGTGTATCTCCATATTGTTAAAATAATAAACCTTAACTACTGTTTTTTGATTTATAAATTTTAGGCATTATCTGTAGGCACTTTTTGATGACAGATAGTGAGTTTTTCTTTGATCACTACCATCCTTTTTCCCCCTCCAACCTCTCAATATAGTTATGTACAAATCTTTTATTAAAATCAGTAGTCAGAGTTTTCATTATTACAATTATATAAACATTATCAGGGTAGAAGCAGTAGTGTACTATGATTTTTTTAAATTTTACTTTAAGTTCCAAGATACATGTACAGATGTACAGGTTTGTTACAAAGGTATACATGTACCATGGTGGTTTGCTGTACCTATCAATCCATCACCTAGGTTTTAAACCCAGCATGCATTAGGTATTTGTCCTAATGATTTTAACTACTGTCCTATTTTTACACATGGATTTCTATGTACTTGTCAGGATGGGCTAGATTTTGTTTAGTAAAAAACAACCTCATTATCTTAGTGGCTTAAAACAGCAGAGGTTTATGTCTTGCACTGTAGGTTGACAAAGGGGGATGGGGAGGGATTCTGTTTATTGCAGTCCTAGGCTCTTAGAGGAACCATCATCTTGAACCTAGTCTGTTTTTGTGCTAGAAAGAAAAATACTCTGGAAAGCAACAAACCAGAATTTTAATGCTCTGGCCCAGAAGTGATATATATCACTTTTACTTACAATTTGTTGGCCAGAACCAGTTAAGTGGCTTCAGCATTCATAGGGTACCATTGAAGAGCAACTCTATCATACATTTGAAAGGCAGGAGCTGAAAATATTTGTGAAAAGCATTTAAGATTATCATTGAATCTTTTCTTTATTTTCCCCCAGTTGATCTGTCAGATCTATTAAACATCTCCCAGTTCTCTGTTTTCCCCAAATTTGTGATTTTGTCATTTAATGGATTCCATTAAAAAAACAAAAGCAAAACTTGGTGGCCTCCTGCATTGGAACTGCACAGCTGCCACAAAGAACACTTCCCTTTGCCATTCCTTTGGATTACATTCCCTGCTTTCTACAACTCCTTAAATCCTTTTCTTTCTTGATTTTTTCCTTTTTAATAGTGAGGTGCCATTCCAGTATCTTCCTAAGAAGGGTACAGGCAGCTATAACATGCAGGGAAGTTATATCTGATTTCTTCATAGCAGTCTTCCCTCCTGTACCTCCATCTGATTTTTAGTTTGGCTGGTGATATGGTTTAGATGTTTGTCCCCTCTAAATTTCATGGTGAAATGTGATTCCTAATGTTGGAGGTGGGGCCTAGTGGGAGGTGATTGCATCATGGGGGCAGATCCCTCATGAGTGATTTAGCATCATCATCTTGGAGATAAGTGAGTTCTCACTCAGTTCACATGAAATCTGGTTGTTTAAAAGTCTAGGCCTGTCCCACTTTGCTCCCACTCTTGCCATGTGACACACCTATTCCCCCTTCACCTTCTGTCATGATCATAAGCTTCCCGAGGCCTCACCAGAAGTAGTAGCCAGAACTATGCTTCTTGTACATCCCACAGGGCCACGAACCAAATAAACCTCTTTTCTTCATACATTACCCAGCCTTCAGTATTTCTTTATAACAATGCAAAAAAGGCCTAATACAGCTGGATAAAGAATTCAGTGTTGAAAATAAGTTCTCACTGAGAATTTTAAAGAGATTATTTCATTGACATTCACAATTTTATTGCTGCTTGACTTATGTTATGCTGATTATTATACCTTTGCACATGACGTGAAGTTTTTCAATGGAGTTTGTTTTAGAATTTTCACTTTACTCTTAGTCTGAATTTTCACAGTGATGTACCTTAGTACGAGGTTTTTTAAAAATGTTTTTTCTTCCTGGATATTTTGTGTTTACTTGGGATTGTGGTGTGGTGGTAGGGGTGGGATAATAAAAAGATGTGTAACTTTCATTTAGAGAGGTTTCCTTGTATTATATATTTGATAGCTTCTGTCTCACCATTTTTTGGTTTTATTTATAAGGAATTTTAATAAATTGGAATAATCAGATTGATGCTCTATTGTCTCTTTGCTTCTCTCCTATTTCTCACTTCCCCATTGTTTGTTATTTTTTTAAGGAAGTTTCCATGATCTGTTTTTCCAAATCTTCTACCGTTTTAAGGTTTATCTATCACAATTTTAGTTTTCAAGAACCCTTTCTTTTTCTCTGATTGTGCTTCCTCTGTGGCATCCAGTTTTGTTTTATAGATGTAATAGTCTCTTATCTTTCTGCGACCATTTGTTATAGTTTGTAAAGCTTTCTTTTGTTTGTTTCTACATGATCTGTATTTCAACTGTGTCCCCTTTTCTCTGTTGTTTTATTCTTATCTCTTTTATTCTGGATGACTTTCTCAAGTCTGTTCATTGAATTTCTGTTTTTATTTAAGAATGAGGTTTTCTTAAAACTTTGTGGGCCTATCAAGTGATGGACTTCACTGTGTGGTCACTGGGCAGAGAGAGACATCTTCATTGGTTAGTGCTGTACATGTCACACATGGTCGTCTGGGGCTGTTTAGTGTCTCCAGCAAAGAATCTGACAGTAGGATCCCTGAAGTTGGGGCATGTACTTTGCTCTACGTGTTTTGGGGACAGGACAAGTAAAGTAGGCTACTTAGCAGGCCCACAAAGCTTTCTTAGGCCTCCAGTTTTAACCTCTTGTGGTATCCCGTTCCCTTGCTATTCCTTGAGCCTCTCCATTTTATTCCTTTTAGAAGGACTACAGTCTTCTGCCTGGGGACTATGTGGTGTGAGGGAAGGGATTTAGAGATGCAATCACCTTATATGCAGATCTTTACTATCACCCACCAAATCCCTATTGAGACATGAGCCTGACCCCTGCCTTGTGCAATATCCATGACTTTTAGTTTCTGAATCTCTTAGGGATTCTGTTAGGGATGATCACCCTCTTCCCACGTGTATCTCTTTCTGTAGGGACATTTTGTTCTAACTTTTCCTGAGCAGCTAGATTGTTCACTACTTGTTTTTCTTGATTTTTTTTTTCCTTCTAAGAATGTCTTAAAATTTTTTTTTTCTTTTTTTTTTAATATATACTTTTTATTGCATTTTAGGTTTGGGGGTACATGTGAAGAACATGCAAGATTGTTACATAGGAACACACATGGCAGTGTGATTTGCTGCCTTCCTCCCCATCACCTATATCTGGTATTTCTCCCCATGCTATCCCTCCCCAACTCCCCACCCCCTGCTGTCCCTCCCCTTTTTCCCCC
>PVKV010018983.1:0-26948 GCA_004027835.1 Alouatta palliata
CCCCCGTCCTCCCCTGCCCCCGCCCCCAATCCCCCCTTCCTCCCTCGCGACACAAAACGCACTCATTTACATTCCTGCAAAATGTTCACCGCAAGAATCCCCCTGCGTTGCGAGCTGGTGCTGCCGCCCCGTCCCCCTCCGCAGGCCCTCCCGGGCCGCAGACGCTCGGAGACCCACGGCCACACGCGGGGGGCGGCGTTGAGGGTCGTGCTGCGCCGCGAACGCCCCACTCGAGCGGCTGGACCCGGCCTCCGAAACTCCCGGCCGCGGCGCCCGCCGAGGGGTCTCCTCGCGCCGGCAGCGTCCCGGGGGCTTAGGCCGGGCGGCTGCGGGGAGGAGCGTGAAGTTGGAGGCCCGAGCTCTCGGTGGGCCGCCCCTTCTTCGGGGCAGGCGCTTCCTAAGGAGGAGTCTCTCGGGGGCGGAGGCGGGGGTGGCGATTCGGGGAGCACCGTAGGAAAGGGGCGGGCGGAGCGGTGGGCAGAGGGCGGCGAGATCGAAGCGACAGTTTCGGGAAGTTTGGGGAGGTCCGAACCGGGGACACCCCGTGGCCCAGGACGACGACTGAGTCTCGGGGCGCGCAGAGCGGGTGCGCGGGCGCGGCCAGGACGCCCCCTGGGACCCCGGCATTCTCGCGCCCTCGGTGTCCTCTTGTGGTCCGTGGCCACTGGGAGTGGAGCCCGGGGCCCGGGCAGCATATCCCGGAGCCAGGAGAACCTGGCCTTCAGCTCCCCCCATAGACACACGCCCTCCCCCGCAGGATTCCTGGCCACCGCCACCTTCCCTGGGTCTCGGCCCCTCTCTCCTGGGTATCCCCCTCGGCCTCCCTCCGCCTGGTTAGAAGTGAGTTTGGTGTGTGTCGTTCGCGTGGCTGTCATTAAGGCAGCCTGTTATTGTGCGAGGCTGAATCAGTGGCTCTTTGTGCGCTCAGCTGTATGGTAATGCAGACAGCACCTGCTCCCCGCACAATGCGGAGAGAAAGAGCTCCCCTCCGCGCGCGCCGCGGCCTCTGCAACAATGTCCGGCACATGTTCTAAAGCCCCCTCCAGCCCGGGTCCCCAACCCACAACCTTTACACAACCGTCACCTTATTAGGTTTTTACACGTCCATCAGACACTAGAACTTTTGTTTTCATTTTTTAAAGGGAAATGAGTTTATTGGGAGGGCCGTGAACACAACGTATCACACAGTGAATTATCTGAATTGCCCTCATAGGCACGATGGAGAGTAAGTTGGGGCATAGACTCGTACTTTGGCATCTAGCTTTGCACTTTGCCCTCTCTCTACCATCCCTGCCAGCGGCTCCGTGACTGCCCCCAAGGCCTCCGCAGCTTCATTATGGTTCAAGGTGAGTGTCCAAGTGACCCCTTTGATTGTAGCTGAGCCCCGAGGATGCAGCCTGGCCACAGTGTCCTCACTGTAGGTGTGTTAGAGCTGCCTTGTTGGCGAGAACAGGGCACTGTCAAGGCAGAACGTGACTTCCATCCCAGTAGATGTCTTGATCACAAAGTGTCTAAGCAGAGGGAAGATCTTCAAACAGCAAGGACAATCACTGGAGCCAAAAATCTGAAGGTCACTTGGTGAAGTTGTCCATGGCAGGCCCTCCAGCCCTCACAAAACTGGAACTGCTATTCTGCGGCTCCTCTTCAGGTGACCCAGCCTGTCTCCTGCTACCTTGTTTCCCAAATACCTGCAAAGTTTTAGGATCAACAGAGATGTCCACTTTAGGTTTTCCCCTGTTGCCTCGTGGAATAGCAAAGAGTTAACCACAAAAAACAAGCATATGTTGTTTAATGCCAGGTGAGAAAGGCAGGCTGGGACCTCACCATGAACCCCCCCCACACACACACACAGTTTGGTTCAGAACAAACGGAGGCTTCAAAAGATGCTGCCACCCCCATGATGGTGGCAAGCCACAAAAGTGTGGCTGTCCTTTTCGGACTCTATAGGGACTCACTGTGTCGCCACAGGGAGGGGCCAGCTCAAATTCTAATTTAATCTTGCCACCTAGTGTCAGGATCCTTTTTTCTCTGCATTGATGTTTCCTGCAAAAGCTGACTTCTGAGAACTCTGCTTCCCTAAGACACAGGAGCTGTTCCCTGTGCTAGGAGGTGGTGGTGGGGGTGGGTAGGTGAGAGGGTTTCAGGGGCAGAAGAAATGTAAAAAAAGAAAAGAATGTGAGGTTACAATCCAGAATCCTCTGCCTGTAAGACTGAGCATAGATTTCAGTAAGAAATGGAATATCAGGAACCTTTTAATTGGAAAATGGAAGTGGAAAACAGGCTGATTTAAATGCCTGTTTAGAAAACTGGAAATAAAAAGTTCCACGCGCAAGGGCTTAAACCTTAGGGGAAAAAAGACTTGCCCCAAATCTTTAACAAACCCCCCTCAGCATCAAGTATTTGTTAAATTGACATGGCACAGATTTCTCGATTACAGCAGCAAAGCGGAACTGAAAGGCATCGTAAAATCCATCAGAATCCTGCCCAAAGCGTTCATTCTTTTCCAGCTTAATTTATGCCACGCGATTCTGTATTGGGGAAATCAAGCAGAAAGCCCTTTTCTTCTTCTCCCTCTCCTTCCTCCTCCTCCTGTTCTTCTCCTTTTTCTTTTTCCTCCTCCTCCTCTTTCTCCTTCTCCACCTCCTTCCTCTTCTCCCTTCTCCTCCTTCTTCTCCTTCTTTCTCTCCCCCACCCCCAAATTGGTTCCTCTCTCCCTCTCTCTTTCAAAAGCTGTGCTAACGGGGAGACTGTTTAACTTCAGCGTTTCTATAGGAGCCTGTTGTAGTTTAACTCCTGCGCACCAGTAGCTGGGATGAACAAAGGAGAGACTCGAGGTCCAACTATTCATCCTTTCTTTGCACTTTAATTTTCATTGATTGGGAAGACAAGGGGAGCCCTTAGGGATTCGAGCTGGAGGGGACGACACGCCTTTAGACGCCGTCAGCCCCCTAGCCAGCCATCTGCTCCAAACCAAATGGCGTTTTTTCACTCCCTAACTGCATGTCTCTATACTCCCACAACTAAGCACTCTGAACCCCCCAAAAGCAGGAGGGAGCTTAAGCCAGGGTATGTTAAATAGGCTTGCCTCAGAGTTGGCCCTGGCTGCCGGATTCCCTCCTCCCCACACTATAAATCCTCACCTTGCTCATTAGGAAAAAAACAGGAAACTTTCTTTTAAATACTTTTTGATGTCTCAGCGAATTTACTGTACAAAGTGAGGCTCATTAGGGCTTAGAAGGCACCCAATACATCAGACACAGAAGTGGAAGGAGGAATTTGCTGCCTGGTGGTGGTGTTCTTGTTTTGTTTTGTTTTCCAGGCAGCACAACCCCATGGGCCAAGTAACTCCAGTGTCTCGGGCCGTATAATAATCAGAGCCACGGCCACAGCAGCCACATCTGGAGTTCTCTGTTTGCTGAAGACCCTGATTATCTCCCCACCATTTTATTAGACCACCTGGGAATAAAAGCTTATGGCCATCCTCTTATCAAATTCCAACATGGCCGTCCTCAGCCGTGTGTGCATGACCTAATATCATGGTCACCCAATCCTATTCCAACCCCGCTTTCCAAAGAACGGTTCCATTCTCCAGGTTCGTGTGTGGTGGTGACTGCGGTGGGGGCAGGAGGGCCTGGGCAGATTGCAATAAACAATGACCAGAATAGGCTCAGACTTTAGGCCAGCCACAGGTTCAGTTTTCTGTGTAAACAAGTCTGGAGACTTGAGTGGGGTTTGTGTTTTCTCAGACCAACTGAATACTGTATACCCAACAGAGAGGTTCTCTTATTCCTAAGAAGAATTAGGGTCCTTGTTCAGAACAACAAGATAAAAAACTTCCAGGCAGCAAATCTGGTGTTGATCAAACATGCCAGCTTACTTGAAATAAAGAAGAAGAAGAAGGGGACGTAGCGCATGCTTATTAATTAGTATTGGTATCACATCTGCACCAGCCACCCTCTCTGCCCGTTCTCCACTCGTCAGTTTTGGAATCTGAAAGCAGTTAAAGTAGCAGAGGAATGGACCTGCTTGCTGCCCCACGGGGAGCTCTCAGAGCGTCCGTGGGCGAAGCCTCTGTGTCGTGGAGCTGTCGTGGATACTTCCTTGCTGCTTGCTTCTTAAGGCTGTCTTTGGGCACGTGAACAGAGACCATGCCCACACACACACTCACTGGGCCATGTCCCCTGCCCAGCCACGCCCACTCAAATGAGTGTACAGATGTGTTGACACTCAGTCGCCGCGCGCGTGGTCTTACAAGCCCACGAAGCCATCATTCCTCACAGCCCGGAAAAGGGAGGGGGCGTCTATCTGGTGTATATTTGGACTTCGAGGCTCCCCCAGCGCTGGCGCGCGCAGGAAGGACGTGAGCGCCGCCCGCGTGCACGCGAGGCGCGCGGCCCCCAGGCAGTGGCGCTTGCAAAGCGAGCAGCGGGCCCACCCGCGCCCAGGAGCGCGACCCCCGGCGCCGGCAGCTCTGCGCGGGGGCCGGCGACCGCAGGGGCGCGAGCGCAGCAGCCAGGGGGAGAAGGAATCAGCCCCACAGCGGCTCCTAAGGCTCCCCGCTGGCCGCAGGCTGCGCGGCTGGAACCGGGCGAGTGGGTCTGGCGTCCTGACTTCCCCTGAGCGAGGGGGTCACGGCGCCACACGCCCTTCTCCTTTCTCCTGGGGTCGGCGGCCGTGCAGGGAAAAGGAAGGCGCGCTCCAGCCCCACTGGGTTCGTTTCCTGGGGTGGTTTGGGGGTGGGGGGAGTCTGCACCGTGGCGCGGGCGCGCGGGACGCCCACCTCTCGCGTGCGTGGAGCCGGGGCGGAGGCCAGGCCCGCGGCGCGCAGCGAAGGCATGTGCTGATTTGCATGAGAACGGGCGGGTCGCGTGGCTCAGCTGGCGGCCCCAGAGCAGACGACGGCTCGGCCCCCGGCCCCCGGCCCCCGCCCCTCCTCTGCGTCAGGGCTCCGTCCCCCGGAACCCGCGGATCATCTGCCGGGGCTGTCCCGCGCCCCATCTCCATGACAAAGCGCGTGTTTACCTGCGGCCGAGCACCGGCGGGCACGCCTTTGTCCCGGGATCAGATTACCGCGGCAGCTGCTCCGGGCCCGCCCCGTGCGAGCCCCGGCGCTGCCCCTCCGAACTTTGTGCGGACTGAAGGCGCGGGGATCCGGGACGTGGGGGCCGCGGGGGGGGGGAGGGCTTTAGGTCGAGGCCGTGTTGCCCGGGAAGGGGCTGTTTTCGGTTCGATGACTGTCGGACGCTGAGACCCGCGACGGGGAGTGGGCGCTCCGGAGGCCTTCCTGGAGGTGGCGACGGCGCCGGGCAGCATTAGGAGGGGCACCAGTGCGGGGCCCGGCGCGCGAGGGCAGAGGCGGCGGACGTGCGGCGGGTCACCCCCGGGCCACTGGGAGGGCAGAGGGCGGCGCCAGGGCCCTCCCAGTGGACCCCAGTCGGCGTCGTGACCGCCCCACGCAGCCTCACGCCCGGCCGCCGTCTGGTGCGGGACCCGTGCACGCATTCCCACCTCACCGGGTGCAGCCGGCCCGGCCCGGGGCTGTGCGAGGCGGGGGGAGGCGAGGGCGCAAATCGCGGGAACCCTGGGGGACCGGGGTCTGCGGGCGGGGCCCGGGCGTGTCTTTTGTGCGCTTTTGGCGGAAACCGCGGGTTCCCGCAGGAGCGCGGCCGCCTGAGACCCGGGATCCGGACGCCAGGAGGTGCTGCAGGAGCCCTCGCGGGGTGGGCGTCTGCCGCGGCCAGGCCCCTCCGTGCGGGCCCCCTGCGGCCGCCACCCTCCGCCTCCGCGCGGCGGCTCCTTTTTGGCTCCATCCTGGAGGTCGAGGCGTCACACCTGGAAATCGCAGCCTGTGACTTTGTAAAAAAGTGAACGGAGAAGAAAAGGCGCTGAGAGGGGCGAGGGGCGGACGGGCCGTGCCCACTCCAGGGAGGTCGCGGCACCTGTCGCTCCTGGTTCCCAGGGCGGCCTGTCAATCACCCACGCTGGCTCTGCTCGCCGGGAGGGGGGCACTCAGGGGCTTCAAGGCCCAGCGCGCAGAGGCTCGCAAACAATAACCTCAGAAACGTGTCGCGCACCCGCAGGGACTGACACGGCCTCTGGGGTGGCCCCTGGGCTTCTCTAGGTGCAGGGTTGGTTGGCCGTGGGCGCGTGCGGCTCAGGGTTTCCTCTCCGTCCTCCCACGAATGTCCCCGCGGGACCCCGCGTCCCCCTAGGCTGCTCCGAAGGAGCCCGAGGGAGCGCGGCCGTGGAAGCTTTCGAACGCGCCGTCCTTCCCCGCCGCCCCCCGCCTCCCTTTCTGTGAGCATCTGCCTGGGAGAACAGATGTGGGCACCTGCGGTGACCGGCTGCGTGCGTTCCATCCCATTCACAGGCATTCAGACGTGGCCACAATGAGCGGCCTTTGTGTGCAGAGTCACTAAATATATTAATCTGTACTCCCCAGAGCACCGGGCTGTTTAATTTTTCACTAGCAATAACATCTGATCTAATCCTTAAATCGGCTCCCAAAGCCTTTCCTCCCGCCCACGCCGCTGCCCCCCCTCCAAAAAAACGTGTGAAGTTATTCAACTTTCCACCTGTTGCCTGCTGCACTGGGCGTGGGTTATTGCAACCTCTAATGTTGGTTCAGGCAGGGTGGAGGTTGGGGGCCGTGCCGGGGAGCTGTTGGCCCACATGGGCATAGGGAGGGCATGTTTATCAGATGGAAAATAAACACGAAGTGCGGAGTGTGGCTCCCCAAATGTTGTGCAAACAAAGAACAATAATTATTAAACAGCTTCCAAAGCAACCCAGCACACCCACCCCTTCTGTGTAAGGCCTTTAAAAATGTACATAAAGTTCCCATTTATCTTTTTGTTTATTAAACTCTAGCGTTGTTATAAACACCGGTCAATAGGCCACACAGCCAAAAGGTAACAAGTCTCAGATGTAAGACTTAGATTTTTTAAGCAATTTTGTTGCATGACTCTTTTATCTTAGCATCCCTTATTTTATTTTGATTTGTTTTCGGCCACAATGAGCCCTTTAGTGCCATTGTGGACTCACAATGCACACGGACATCAGGCTGTGAATGAAGACAGAAGCAGTTTAAACAAACCAAGCTCTTTCTTTCCTTTCCGTCCATTGTAATATGAATGGGCCTTCTGCATTCGGCTGCTAGGAGACCGGCTTTGCAAAGTCCTGCTCCAATAAATGGGCTGGAGAGAAAGGGACCCCAATAAACAGCCCAAGTATCCAAGTATCAGAGCGAAAAAAAGAAGGAACAAAATTTAGGCAAGTATTTTCTCACTTTCAAATCAACAAATTTCCTAATCTCAGAATGTAAAACAGTTTTCATCATTGCTTTCCTTTCTTTCAACGGTTTCCTTTCTTCTTGTCATTGTAATTCCTATTCCTTCCCTCCACCACTACCAATGAAGAAACGGAACAGGGATAGTTCTGGGTCACCATCAAGAGTTGTTTTCAAGATGCAATATTTTCTTTCTTTTTTTTTCCTTTTAGGAAAATGGGAACTGGGGTGGCATATTTGTCAGTCATGATCACTAACAACTCATGATCATACAATGCCTTCAAAATCTATTCATTGGGGGATCAGTAGGAGCCTAGGTGGTGAGTCTGACTTTTTCTAGGAACGATCACAAACTGTGATTTGCTTTTCTGATACTTGAGACTGTTGAGGCAAAATGTGAGGCTGTTTGCAGGTTGCCAAGGTCTCAGGCACTGAGTGTATTAGAAAGGAACACCACCTGCCAGCCCTCACTCATTTCTCAGTGGCTAGAGCTCAGGCGTCTGGGCACCAAGGAGCCAACCACTTTCCAGGCAGAGGGGAACCCACACTGACTTAGAGCAGGTGTGCTAGGGCCAGACATGCAGGAAGTAGGAGGCCACTTCATTTCCTCACTGGTTCGTTCACTCCTGACTCATCATAGGGGCTGAGGACCCAAAGTGGAAGCGGACCTGTCTCTGCCACCAGGTGAATTATACTTTACTGCTTTTCCATTTTCTGAAAGTTTGTGTAGGATTACTATGTCTTCCTTAAAAGTTTGGTAGAATTCACCAGTGAGGCCATCAGCACTTGGCCTTTTCTTTGTGGAAAAGTTTTTTTTGTTTTGTTTTGTTAAATAAATTCAACTTCTTTAATAAATATAGGCTTACTCATCGTTTCTACTTCTTTGGTCAGGTTTGGTGATTTGCATGGTTCAAGGAATTTCTTATCTAAAGTTGTTCAAATGTTCTTTTATTCCTTAACTGCAGATTGTTTCTGTAGTGATACTGTCTTCCATTGCTGGGATGCACAATCTGTGTTCTCTCTTCTTGAGAGACTATGATCAGAGTATTGTAGGCTTATCGGTTGTATCAATCTTACCAAAGAACCAGTCTTTTGTTTCATTGATTTTTCCCTGCTCTAGCCAGAGATGGGGCAGCCAGTGGACTCACCTCATTTATTTTCCTCCTTTCAAGATTCTCCATCCTTTACTTCCCATTGTCTCTTGTCTGAAAACAGTAATTTTGTATTTTTGTCCAGTTTTCTAATTGTTTAAAGTGGGAGGACCAGTTCTGTAGGAATTATTCCTTCTTGGCTGGAAGCTAGAACAGGATACTTTTGGTTGTAACATTTGGATGTTTGGATGTAATCAGGACCTGCTGATTCATTATCTGACTATGTATAAAGAAGATACTGTCTCTTATAATCAGGAAAGTGGTTGAGTGCTGGCTGATGTAGTGGTGCTGCCACGTCAAGGCCCAAGTACTCTCTGTTTCTGCTCTGCCATCCATGGCCTGTGAGTCACTCCATCTCCCAGCTTCATGATGTCTGCAGCAGTACCAGACATCTTCAATGTTGCAATGATCATTAGAAGAAGAGGAACATTTTATTTCTATACGATACCTTCTATCAGCAATAAAACACTTCAGCGGCATTGAATGTGCATTGCCCATGTAGAAATCAGTATATTTTCATGGTTTTGGCTTTTTGTCTTTCCTAATTGGATGGTCAGTTTTACCTGCTCTGTTCTCATGCTGCTAATGAAGACATACTTGAGACTGTGTATTTTATAAAGGAAAGGGGTTTAATTGACTCACAGTTCAGCATGGCTTGGGGAGCTCTCAGGAAACTTACAATCATGACAGAAAGGGAAGTAAACACATCTTTCTTCATATGGCAGCAACAAGGAGAAGTGCAGAGCGAAGGAGGAGAAAAGCCCCTTATAAAACCATCAGGTCTCATGAGAACTCACTATCACCAGAACAGCATGAGGGTATTCGTCGCCATGATTCAATTACATCCCAGAAACTCCCTCCCACAACATGCAGGGATTATGGGAACTACAGTTCAAGATGAGATTTGGATGGGTATACAGCCAAACCATATAATTCCACTCCTGGTCCCTCCGAAATCTCATGTCCTCACATTTCAAAACCCAATTACGCCTTCCCAACAGTCCCCCAAAGTCTTAACTCATTCCAGCATTAACTTGAAAGTCCAAGTCCAAAGTCTCATCTGAAACAAAGCAAGTCCCTTCCACCTATAAGCCTGCAAAATCACAAGCAAGTTAGTTACTTCCCAGATACAATGGGGGTACAGGCGTTAGGTAAATATACCCATTCCAAATAGAAGATATTGGCCAAATTAAAGGGGCCACAGGCCCCATGCAAGCACAAAATCCAATAGGGCAGTCATTAAACCTTAAAGATTCAAAATGATATCCTTTGACTCCATGTTTCACACCAGGTCATGCTGATGCAAGAGGAGGGCTCCCACGGCCTTGGGCAGCTTCGCCTCTGTGGCTTTGCAGGGTACAATATCCCTCCTGGCTGCCTTCATGGGCTGCAGCTTTTCCAGGTGCACTGTGCAAGCTGTTGGTGGATCTAACATTATGGGGTCTGGAGGACAGCAGCCCTTTTCTCACAGCTCCAGTAGATGGTGCGCCAGTGGGGACTTAATGTCTGGAGGACGCCACATTTCCTTTCCACACTGCCCTAGCAGAGATTCTCCGTGAGGGCTCTGCCCCTGCAGCAATCTCTGCGTGGATATCCAGGCGTTTCCATACATCCTCTAAGATCTAGACGGAGGTTCCAAAACCTCTATTCTTGTCTTCTGTGCACCTGCAGGACCAATACCATATGGAATCTGCCAAGGCCTGGCACTTGCACCCTCTGAAGCCACAGCCTGATATGTACGTTGGCCCCTTTTAACCATGGCTAGAGCAGCTGGGACACAGGGCACCAAGTTCCTAGGCTGCATACAGAAAGGGGGTCCCTGGGCCCTGCCAAGGAAACCATTTTTGCCTCCTAGGCCTCTAGATGTGTAATGGGAGGGGCTGCCATGAAGCTCTCTGACATATCCTGGAGACGTTTTCCCCACTGTCTTAGTGATTCATATTCGGTTCCTTGTTACTTATGCAAATTTCTGTTGCCAACTTGAATTTCTCCCCAGAAAATGGGTTTTTCTTTTCTACTGCATTGCCAACCTGCAAATTTTTCAAACTTTTATGCTCTGCTTCCTCTTGAATGCTTTGCTGCTTAGAAATTTCTTCCACCAGATACCCTAAATCATCTCTCTCAAGTGCAAAGTTCCACAGCTCTCTAGGGCAAGAAAAAAAATGCTGTTCTCTTTGCTAAAGCATAGCAGGAGTGACCTTTACTCCAGTTCCCAGCAAGTTCCTCATCTCCATCTGAGACCATCTCAGCCTGGACTTCATTGTCCAGGTCACTATCAGCATTTTATTCAAAGCCATTCAACAAGTGTCTAAGAAGTTTCAAACCTCCCCACATCTTCATCTTCTTACCTTCTGAGCCTTCCAAGTCTCCAGGAAGTTCCAAACTTTCCCACATTTTCCTGTCTTCTTCTGATCCCTCCAAACTGTTCCAACCTCTGCCTGTTACCCCATTCCAAAGTCACGTCTACGTTTTCGGGTACCTTTACATCAGCACCTCATTACCTGGTACCAATTTGCTGTATTAGTCCATTCTCACACTGCTAATAAAGACATACCTGAGACTGGGTAATTTATGAACAAAAGAGGTTTAATTGACTCACAGTTCAGCATGGTTAGGGAGTACTCAGGAAACTTACAATCATGTGCGAAGGGGAAGCAAACATGTCCTTCTTCATATGGCAGCAGCAAGGAGAAATGCTGAGTGAAGCAGGGGGAAAGCCCATTATAAAACCATCAGGTGTCATGGGAACTCAATCACTATCAAGAGAACAGCATAGAGGTAACCACTCCCATGATTCAATTACTCCCACCAGGTACTTCCCACAACATGTGGGGATTATAGGAACTACAGTTCAAGATGAGATTTGGGTGGGGACACGGCCAACCATATCATTACCCAAATAAAATCTTGAGCTCATGTGGTTGTATTCAAAGAAATTTAGTTCAGCATCCAAATACAAGTAAAACTGCAAATACATCTTGCAGTCTATTTAAAGGGTCAACTTGTTACCAAGAGAAACCTGTCTCAGATGCCCCTGCCATTCATTTTCTGGGTTTCTCTCTCACAGAGCTGACGTGATGTCTCTCACTTTTGCTTTTTCCTCTGCATTAACCCCCAAATTCATCCTACAGTTTTTTTTTTTTTGTATTTCCCTTTCTTTTCCTCTGTTTCTCTTTTATGTAAACCTCCATCCCATTTTCAGATTCTTTCCCACACTGATAAACTGGCTGTGCACAGCAGAGCACAGGAAAGTGCTTGCCTAAGCTATGAAGCAGGATGTGGATAATCCTATGTAATTCTTCTTGCTCCTGTTACACTGATTTCTGCAACTTTTCTTCTAGTTTCCCAGGAAAGAGACCTTGAAGTAATCTTTGACTTTTCCTGCCCTTCATTATAGTGTATTGTAGTCATAACAATTTTTTAAAGCTTGGGAATTTAGACAGATTGGAATTTGTGTGACAGTCATGCTGCTTACTACCACTTGTACTAGTAAATAACTTTTTAAAACTTAAAATTTTTTCCTTATATAAAATATGTATAATTTTAAAATTCAAATGGTATTTCTAGATTTGTAACAAAATTAGTAGTTGCCCACACCCTCGTTCCCACTCCCAATTCCTTCTTTTACATTTATCTCTTAAATTCTTTTGTATGTGAGAGAATTTACTTTTTTTGTGTGTGTGTGAGACAGGGTCCTACTCTGTCACCCAGGCTAGAGTGCAGTGGCACAATCCAAGCTCATTGCAGCCTTAACCTCCAGGGCTCACATGATCCTTCCACCTCAGCCTCCTAAGTAGCTGTGACTACAGGTGCATGCCACCACGCCTGGCCAATTTTTTAAAATTTTCTGTAGAGACGAGGTCTCACTATATTGCCCAGGCTGGTCTCCGACTCCTGGGCTCACACAGTCCTCTCACCTTGGCTTCCCAAAGTGCTGGGATTATGGGCATGAGCCACTATGCCTGGTCTCATACTCATACTTTCTAAGAAAGACTGTTTAATGCTCTGTCCTTACTTTTTGGTTGTGTGTCTAGTCCATGGACTTCCTAACTCTAGAAAACAATGATTTAACTCTCCCACCCTCACTTCCTAGACTCACACACACTTACATAAACACACATAAGATCAGCTCCCTTTTTTCAAAAAGTTATAACATCCCTTTGGATTAAACTACCATTCAGTAATGATCTTGTTATAATTACATAGTTATTCACTGCCAAGACATGTGCTATGATGTCCTTTTTTGTACATTGTTTTTACTAGATTCAATAACGGCCTTTTATTTCCTTATTCACTTTTTTTTTTTTTTTTTTTGACACGGAGTCTCACACTGTCGTCCAGGCTAGAGAGCAATGGCATGATCTTGGCTCACTGCAATCTCTGCCTCTAGGGTTCAAGTGACTCTCCTGCCTCAGCCTCTGGAGTAGCTGAGATTACAGATTGCCGCTGCCATACCCGGCTAATTTTTTGTATGTTTAGTAGAGATGGGGTTTCACTATATTGGCCAGGCTGGTCTCAAAACTCCTGACCTTGTGATCCACCCGCTTCGGCCTCCCAAAGTGCCGGGATTACAGGCGTAAGCCACCATACCCAGCCTCACTTTCCTATCTAGCTATTACTTATCATCATCATCGAACTCTGAATATCCCCTTTTAAGATATTCACCCATATCAGGCATTCCATGGGATTCACTTCCTTCTGGAGACATGTCTCCTAGAGGCCTCTATCCCCTATTGTAGAAGTCCTAGCTTCTGTCCTGGTACTTCGCATCTCCTCTCTCCTAAGCTGGGACTTCCTGTTTTCCAGGTCCTAAATATTATCCTCTTTCTTATTTCTTAATTTTGTATAAGAATATCCTCCAGTAGCTTTCGGAGATAAGGATATCTGAAAATACCTACATCCTACCCACAAACAGCTAATATAGTGAGTTGAAGTCTATGTTAGAATTATTTTCTTCAGAATTTTGAAGTTAATGCCCCTCTGTATTCCAGCTTTCTGGGATTCTGTGGAGAATCTCCATGCCATTCTGATTTCCAGTCCTTTAAATGTGACCTTTTCATTTTTCCTTCAGGAAACTCTTTAAGATCCTTTCTTTATCCTTGGTGTTCTGAATGTTGTGGCAATGTACCTTGGTGTTGGTCTTTCTAGGTTTGTGGTGCTGGGCACCTGCTGAGCCCTTTGAATATGAGAATATATCTTCTAGACCTGGGAAGTTTTTCCTTCTCTTCATTTTCTCTATTTATCTCTTTTATTCCTGTTTTTCAGATGTCACATTTGTGTTTTCTTTCTCTTTTTGCTTTTTTTTATTGTTGTTTTTCCATCTTCTGAGCAATACCATTGAATCCGTCCAGGAGGCCGATGAGCACTGGTCACCTGGTGGGGCCCCCTGCTCTACCTGGCTTCCACGGCCTCCCCAGTCCAGTTCTGCTTCCTGCTCCCCGCTCCCCTCAGCATGAGCCTCCTGCACATGAGAGTTTGGTCGCCTGAATTTTCCCTCAGTCTCTTTCCTAGGTTTCCTCCTTCTGCTTGGAGTCCTTCCTCTTCTACCCCTTTCTCAGATCCTATTTCTTCCAGGCTCAGTTCACACATTTGCTCCTTGAAGCCTTTTCATCCCTGTCTCAGACTATTCAGACTGCTACAGCAAAGCTCTGGAGGCAGCGGTCTCAGATCATGCACCAGTATGGTTAGGTTCTGGTGAGGCCTCTCTTCTGGGTTACAGGCCGTCTTCTCATTGTGTCCTCCCATGATGGAAAGAGGGCAAGAGAGCTCTTTGACCTCATTATGGCACTATTCCTATTCATGAGGCTCCACCCTCATGATTTATTCACCTCCCAAAGGACCCACCTCCAGAGACCATCAAGCTGGGATTTCAACCTATGATTTTTTTGCAGGGACACAAACATTACAACCCTTACTCCTTACAATATATTTCACTTGTTGCCTGGTATTTAAAGTATGTTAATTTATGTCCCCAACAACAATAAGCACTCCTTAAGACTTGAGGCCATTTCACATACTTCTTGGTGTAACCCCACAGCACTAATCAGCAATAGGTGCTGAACACCATTTGTTGATTTTACTTGAAGAAGGCCCATCAGGAAACGTAAGCCTGATATGCTGGAGAGATTCCTTCACAAATCCTTTAAAGCATACGTCGTGCCACTTTAATTTGGTAATGTTTTCTGAGTACCTGATCAAGTGCTTTGCCAAAGATTCTGAAGAAAATCAACAGAACGTTTTTCCTGGAACAATATTTGACCATTTTATTTCCCTGATGGAAGACTCATTAGCTCACCAGGGCTTATAGCTGCCCTGCTAAGACATACTGTGTGTAAGGATAGGTTTGGAGGGACGTCTTTAAAAATTTGATATCATTAAAAACGGACATTTGTCAATAAGTTACTTTTCAGAAAAACAAATCAGATTTCAAGGTCGTCACTTGCCAAAATGTTTGCTCGGTTGTAGAGAAAAGGGTGGAACTGAAGCTAGAGGGGTGGAGCTGCGCATCATTCGAGGCCCACCTGATCTCCTAGCCCAAGGGAGCCTGTCCTGAAGGTGAGTTTAGCCATCTTAGAGCCTCTGCATTAAGAAGGCTGAGACTGTTGACTGCGGAGTCCAAACTCCTTAACATTACGACAGAGACCGGCATGATCAGATGGCACCTGTTCCTCTGTCCCCGCCACCAGGTATCCACAGGAGCCACTGGAATTCCTCTGAAGCACCCAGCTCCCTTACTGCCATCGCCTCTGCCCTTCCCCTCTCCCTGGAATTCTCTCCCACCTAATTCCGGACTAGCAAACCTGCTCGAAACCACCTTTAGCTGAAGAATAGTTCAGAGAGGCAATGGTGGCAGTCTGAACACCCAGCCGAGGAGCGCTCAGCGCCCACTGGGGCCAGGCCTTCCAGGAATGGAGGCGAGGGTCGCACGGCAGGACGTCCCCGCTCCCTCCCCAAGCGTCGCGGCGGGTCCCGAGGGCAGGAGCCCCCTGCGGTCCCCGTTTCCGGCCCAGCCCAGGCTCCCAGCGCAAGGGCCGCCCGCCTGGGCCGCGCTCGCACAAGTGCAGCCTGAGGCCCCGAGGGCCAGCGGTCCTTCGTGCCTGCGGCAGGACAAAGATCGGCATCCAGCGCCGAGACACCATCCTGACCGCAGAAAAGTGTATGAACAAAGAGGTTCAAGGGCGGCGCCCGCCGGGACAGCTATGGGACTGCGCGATCCGAGGCCCACGAGCACCCGCACGGTTGCTGTGGCGACGGGCAGAAGCGTCTCGCTCCGCCGGCGCCTGCGCGTCCCTCCCCCTCCCCCGCCCGCGACGCCTGCGCGCCTCACTCTCGCTGCGGTTACGCAGGCCCCGCCCCTGTGAGCCCGGCCGGGTCCCGAGCGGAAGTGCCTTGAGCGGAAGCGGAAGTCAGCGAGGCGGCGGTGGCGGTGGCGGTGGCGGTGGCGGTGGCGGTGGTTGAGGCGGCTGGGCCTGGGGTGTAGCGGGCGCCTCTGCGGCTGGTGCTGGCATCTCTAGGTAGGGCCGGGCCCGAGGGCACCCGCGCGCGCGCCGTCCGGGCCTCTCCCGGCTTGCGTGACCGTCTGTTACCCGCGTCCGACCCTCGTGCGCGTCGAGCCCCTGGGTCTCTGTCCTTGTCACCGCGCTGCGACGTCATGGGATCTTCGCGTGTCCGCTGCCGGGCCCGTCGTCATCCCGGTCCCTGGGCAGAGCCCTCCCGCCGCGCCCTAGTCCCCGTGGTCGCCTTGCCTGCTCCGTCTTGAGGTCATCTCTGACCCCGACTCCCTCCCTTATGATGTGCGTTTTGCTGCTGTGTGTCATTTTGGGTCAGATCTGCAATTCATAGCTGCGCGACTTTTCTGGTCGTCTCTAGAAAAACGTTCTCTGGTCTCAACACTTTCCTCTCATGCGTGGGCCATCCCTGAGTCAGGGCGCCAGCGCCTTGTGGACAGACAGACAGCGGTCCCTGCCAGCAGGGAGTTTGCAGACCAGTAGGGGTAACACTGATCGTCAGCAGGTCCCACAGTGCAAAAGGAAAAGGTTACCGTAGAGGGGAGCTGGCCAGGAGATTTCCATAAAGGGGGATTGGAGCAGTTTTGAATAAGTAGGAGTTGGGAGATGAACGAGGGCTGGGAGCCTATTCCTGGAAGTAAGAACGTGAATGTTTAGGATATGAAGGTTTCAGGCACTCTGACATATTCGGGGAACTGGGAGTTGCACATTTGTGAGACAAGAAACGTTGGTTAGGGGTGGGGAATGGCAGGAAGGAAGCTAAAGAGAATGTGGGGCAAGGAAGTGATGTTGTGATCAGATCTTAGCATTAAACAGATTAAGTCTGGCAGATTCAGGGATGCGGGTCAGGGTGGCTGCAGACAGGCAATAGGCTTTCGTAGTCGTTCAGGAACTGGAAACCCCAAAATGGTCGTGGAGAGAACCTGGAGGTGAAGAAATGAGACGGTGGGCTCTCTGATGGCTTGAGCCCTTGAGTAGAGAAGTGCACAGAGGGAAAAGCCCAGAATGGGGACCGTGTCTAGAGCAGCAGCGTCCTAACCACCATCTCCCAAATACGTGAGAGCATCTTATCCGCCGCTTTACTCCCAAGTTCCTCCATGTCTAGGGTCATGCATTTGTTTTTGACCTGTCTCTGGCCTCCCCTCCACGTAGGCTCTTTGACCTGCCCATCTTTGGCCTTTGCTGTTAGGAGCCACCCTCTGCCACTACAGCCTTCACACACACTCTGTGTTCTGATGTCTTCATCATCCTATTTCTGCCATCTCCCAGCTCCATCAGTAGTGGGGTTTTCCCCTGACTTTACCATTCCTTTTGTTTTGGAACTCTAATTGAGCCTTCTTACATTGTATTCTTGAAAAACACCAACACCATAGCTGGGTCAGGGTTCTCACTGCTCATCTTCATACACATGCTCACCCCCCCACACACACCCCATTTTGTGACTACTTTGACCTTACCTCCCATTTTTTTGTTTAGTTTCTAACCACCTAATCTTCCAGACACATTGAAATCTGATCACCTGTGGCCCACTGAGAAAACTACAGTAGGTGACATCTGTGGTAACGCAGTTTTTAGCATTCTGAGATTCTACCCCATCCATGAACTTGAATCTGGATATCATTTATGGGGCAGATTTACTGTAAAGCTAATGAAATTCAGGTTTCTGGGTCTGTCATTTGCATGGGCCCTACCTAAGCACTGCGACTTCAGAGATCTTGTGTTTATAATTTGTAGTCTTTTTTGAAAAGAGGGTTCCCAGATGGTATGTTTCAAGTCTTTCACAACTTAGATCCCTGCAAAACTGGCTTTTTGTCATATCCCGCCTTGATATTTGCATTTTTGTCTTTCAGACACCTTCCCTTCCCTTCTCCACCTCCTACTCCTTCCCCACCTCTTACTCCTTCCCCTTGGAGCGTGTGCTTTTTATTTAGGCAGGGAGAAAAATATGTGAATGAATGGAACTGATCAAGTTCCTGCCATAACCTGACTTTATTAAGCTCCAGTGTCAGGAGGGAGATGTCAGAGCTTAGTGACTCAGCATGTTGGGCATGGTCTTTGTAACTTCTTTGTTGCAAGCTTAAATGCCTGTATTAGATTTATTTCACTGCTGAGTTGCCACCTCCTTTAAGAAAAGGTTGATGCCAAGAAGGATAGTCCGCTTAGTTGAAATCAGAAAAGCAACTGTTAACTCCATGGAAACTAGGGTTACACACTACGTAAATTCACACAGGAATTTATTGCAATTTTTTTTATTACTTTAAAAATACCACCAGTTATTTTTACAGAGCTTTATAATGGGTATAAATAACCTTAATTTGTGTTCTGTTGGAAAATCTTCAGATTTAAAACATGTTTAAATTATTTATGCAAATATAAGGTATTTCTAGGGGAGTTTTTAATAGTAGTTTTAAATCTCCTTAATATGAGAAGTAAATAATTATCTTATTTTTACAGATAAGAAAATCAGTGATATGCAAAAAGGTTAAATGATTCGTCTTTAGCTGTACAGTAAATCAGGGCCTCTGCTAGCCAAAAAAGCCAGCTGTTGAGTACTGTTTTTCTTATAAACAAATATTAATAAAGGGTAATCTATTTTAGTCAGTTCTTACCAAATTATATCCTTTGGTGTATCCATGTATTAATACGTATCTGTGCACATCTGTATATATCTACACACTAGGTTCTATAAAAGTGGGCAGTGTTAATACTGTTCCTATTAGGACTTTAGTCCAAATAATTAATTCAGTATGTATTCGTGCAAAGTATTATAAAGTCATTTACAATAATACCATGGCTAACAATGACAAGAGGATATTAACTTTTTGGACAGCAGAGGAATTTTCTGGCTGGATTAGGCATTTGCCCATTAAGCACCTAAATATCCCATTTAGGATGGAAATCTTCCTACAATATATCATTTCTCTATGTTCTCTTTTTTTTTTTTGAGACGGAGTCTCACTCTGTCACTCAGGCTGGAGTGCAGTGGCATGATCTTGGCTCACTGCAACCTCCGCCTCCCGGGTTCGAGCAATTCTCCTGCCTCAGCCACCCGAGTAGCTGGAAGTATAGGCACCCGCCACCACGCCTGGCTAATTTTTGTATTTTTAGTAGAAACGGTGTTTCACCATCTTGGCCAGGCTGGTCTCGAACTCCTGACCTTGTGATCCACCTGCCTTGGCTTCCCAAAGTGCTGGGATTACAGGCATAAGCCACCGTGCCCAGCCCTCTATGTTATTAAATAGAATGTGCTGACTGTTATGTAAACTTCCCTCAATTTTCTCAAGTGACTATTTTAAATATAATTTGTTATGTTGTGATGTGAACAGTAGTACTGTTCGGGTTCTTGAGGAATATGCAGCTATTTCCTGTGGGAGTTTTCTGCATCTTTCCCCCTTTTTGTTTTTTGAGACGGAGTTTCGCTTGTTACCCTGGCTGGAGTGAAATGGTGCCATCTCGGCTCACCGCAACCTCTGCCTCCTGGGTTCAAGCTAGCTTCAGCCTCCCGAGTAACTGGGATTATTAGAGTCATGCACCACCACGTCTGGCTAATTCTGTATTTTTAGTAGAGATCGGGTTCTCCATGTTGCTCAGGCTAGTCTCGAACTCCCAGCCTCAGGTAATCCTGACCTCACGTTGCTCAGGCTGGCCTCGGCCTCCCAAAGTGCTGGGATTACAGGCGTGAGCCACTGCGCCGGGTACATCTTTCCACTTTTTAAAGTTTTCTGTCAGATTCTTGCCTTGGGTCAGCTGTTAGCACTTTTAGCTGCTGTCGATTTTCCTGTCCAAAGTTGCACTTGTATATTTTTCTCTGCTGTGGGTTTAGGAGCTAATTGTTAGAACTGATTAGAAAAGTAGTCTGTAGATGATGATAAGAGCCTAAGTAAGTGTCTTGTGAATAAGTCGTTGATGCTGCATCAGCTTCTAAGGAGTTTTATAGAGCACAGTGTGGGTAGGAAAGGCCAAGGGCACCCGAGTTCTGGGTTGCTGGGAAAAGCCAGAGACTTCTTTATTCCCAGTCCTCCTCTTAGGGCCCAGCCATAGACTAATGACTGGGAATAACATGAGAAGGAGAGCTGTCAGGTAAGGACACATCTGACAGGGTGGCTCTGTGGTAAGGCCTTTTCCCCCTGGCAGCATGCAGCAGTGGCCAGGTCACTTACCCACAGCAGTGCTGGGTCAGGGTTTTGGCCTAGAGAGAGGAAGCCTGGCTGTGGAGTCAGGCGGATTCAAATCCTGGCCTCCTTGTTAATTATTGCTTGCGGCTTCAGGCAGGTGACTTCACCCGGTACAGTTTGCTGCCCCCACAAAGCTACACCTGCCTTCTTTGCTGCTAGAATGTGTCTGACAAAAGAGGCTGCACAAAACTGTTGATGTGCTCTAATCCCGGCCAGTGGGACTGGAGGGGCTGCCATGGGGCTTTTGAAGTAGACTGCACACACTTAGACAGTTGGGTACATTTTGATATATGTGTTACAGCCCCTACTCAAAGCGCTCTGCTTCTCAGAGGACTCCCAGTCTTTATTTGCCGCCTTCCTCAGCGTTCATGGTCTTAGCTGGGTACTTGTCTTATTCATTGCTGTATCTACAGCTCCTAACACAGGCCTTGGAGCACAGAAAATCCTGAATTAATGTGAGTGAATGTGGGAATTTGGTGGAGTTTAGATCTCACGTCTTTAGTTTATCTGTGGGGAATAGAAGAGGGTCTCTCTGCCCTTCTTTTTCTTCTGCAGTAGGAAGTGGCCCTGCATCCCTCTAGCATTGAGATTCTCCTAGAATAGGGAGGGGAGTGGGTACTGAACAACCGTAACAACTGGTTCACGATGGACCAACTGTCTCCACTCTTGCCTGCCTCCACCCATCCCCACAACACAGGCAGAGCAGTTTCTGAAATACACTTGATTGAGTCTTGAGTGATATCCCATTTCCCTTCGGATAAAGTGTAGACGTTTTAGCATGGTTTGCCAGGTCTTTCACTCATCTGGCCCCAGCTCCTCCAGCAGTATCTCATCTCTTCATCTTTCCTTAAAGTAGGTTCTAGACACACTGGAGGTGTTTTTTTTTTTTTCATTTCTACATTTGATGAACAAATTTATGAATACAATTGCAAGTTAAACTGCTTAATCGAGCAGATGTTTTAAGCACCTCATAATTGGGAAAAAGGTACCTTAAGGACATCTAAAGCATTTCCTCCTAGTTGCTCAAGCCTCCCTCTGGCCACACTTGCCTGTCTTCAGGCCTTGCCTTGAGCAGCCTTTCCTCAGGGGATTGTCTTAGAGCCCAAAGGGAGATTGGCTCTCCCTGCTGAAAACTCCCCAGTGAAAATTACCTTCTCTGCGCTATACTTGTGTCCCAGAGACTGTTGCCTGCTGGAGGGCAGGGACCTCATCTGTCTTATTCATAGCCCAGTGTCTACTCCAGCGCACGACATAAAGGTGCTTGCTGAATGAGTAAGCCAGATTTATTTTCAAATAAAATTACCTGGTATTGTTGAAGAGAACTGAATATTCATTAGTTACAAGTGGGTCTACTCTTGATACAATGCTGTTGGAGAAAAACTACCAATGTGCCTATGCCGTGACTCAGCAGCTTCTTGTCTAAGATATTAAGGAAATGAGCAGAGGTCTCTCAAAGATTTACATATAAGGATGCATTTCATGTTCTTAGTTATGGCATGCAGTATCAGAAATAACCCAGGTGTTCTCCAGTGGAGTTAAGAACTCATGTCCACATGGTGCATCTGTTATATATGACACTGTGGGAGAATAGTAACAACATGAGTTGGGAATATATTTATAACAAATTAGTCACAAAAACAGATCATAAAAGTATGATCTCAGTTTTAGAAGCAGTGAATAGTAGAAAAAGGCTAGAAATATGTAAAATGTTGAAAAATATTTTCCTTTTTCTGAATTTTCTGCAAAAACATGGTTAATTTTTTTAATCAGAATTTTTTTTACAAGTTAATATATTTCCCAATATTAAAAAGTGATCTAGCTTATAAAATTTTTAAATACAAAAAAACCTTACTGAAATTTGTCTTTGTTTTAAATTTTTTGATAATTTAAGAATTTTGACACGGTCTGATTTTCCTAAATTTTAAGCAATTGATAAATATGTTTGATAAACAAATTTATAGTATAATTATAAATAAAGTAGTTCCACAACAATGTATGAGATGGATCTTATGACCCTCATTTGCAGATAAGGAAAATGGAAGTAATATGCTTAAGCTTTCAGTTTCACTGTTCCTAAGTGGCAGTTAGAATCTGGACTATTGCATTCTTTTCTGGAACTTTTATCAACAAAATTCTGCCTGTCATTCTCCCACCTCCCCTGTGACATCTGCTGGCACCAGAGGTCACGGCCAGACTGTTCTGAGATATCCTCCAGGATACCCTGAGTCTAGACATCTATTCCTAGAAATTCTAAAGTACATAATAGCTATAGGCTTTCTTTGAGGTGCCAGTGTTAAAATTCTGACATTTGTTCAAACACTAGGAAGATTTTACTCAGTGCTATGGAGGGGAGAGATCTGGCTCAACTCTGAATCAGTGAAGACAGCCTGGGATTTACAACCAAGGAGCAGAGTGAGGGGTGAGGGGATGGGAAATTTCTGAGGGAAGGTAACAGGGATAGGAGATTGTTGCTGTGGGCGAGCCAGCATGGTCAGATATCAAAGGTGGGTTCTCTTTAAATTGGCTTAGCAGGGTTCTTGCTGAAAGCCCCAGATTGAGGCCTGGTAGAGAAGAGAGCTCAAGGGCCCTAACAGAAGTGTGGTCAAGGTGAGAGTCTTTATCCGTGGTTGGGAATTCTTGTAAAGCTCAGCAGTTTAATGAGCCGTGTATGGAGAGCCTCTGAAGCATCAAGACCAACTTAACTGGCACCCACCCTTAGTTTATTTATTTACCTGGTTGTTTGTGCATTCATAAATAATAAACCTTCAGCAGATACTATACTGTGTGCTGGCAAGGGATAAATATTAATCTCTTGGGATTTTCGGCCCCTGTTCTCACCCAACTGGTGTTTAAGGGGTCCTTGTGAGTTTCACTTTTTAGGCGCAGGAGGAGAGGGAAGAAGAAACAACAGACCTCAGATATTCCACGTCAAGCAATGGGGGAGCACCACTGGGAGAGCTTGGGCCCAGGCCCAGCCAGAAGTTACCATTGAAAGAAAAATTACTTCATACTAGGAAAGAAAGGAGAAAAGAAGACTTCATGTTTTGTTTTGTTGTGCTGGGCCATTGTTTCAGACTCACCCAAGATTATTTAATTTTCTAACAGATTTACCTCTGTTTGACTTTGCTGCTTACTGTGCTGCTTACTGCTTACTGTTAGAGTGCAGACATGGTGGTATGATATGCTGGTTTGTAGATTCGAGATACGAATTATTTCTGTGCAAAGATTATGGCTTTATTGTCTCCAGCTTACCACCCTTATTCCAGTGAACCCTTGCTAATGGACTCTGTAAGCTTGAGCTCCTCCAGTGCTCCTCTGATCCAGCTTCCTTGTCTCTTACACACCCTTGCTCATTACTGCTTGTGTGAGTTAACGTCTGTTAGCTTTCCACAGTTATGCTTTGACATGGTTTGGATGCTGGGGGTGTGTTAAGGTGGTTAAAGCAGCCAGGTATTGATTGTCCTGCAGAGGCTGCTGTCCGTGTGGCAAGTTCCCTTGGGCTGTCCATAAGTCCCACATCCTTGTGTCCAGAGTGACCCTAGACAAGTCATCCTTACTGTGTGTGCATTCGTTTATGCTGAGCACATCGCTGTTAACCTCAAGTGTTTGTAAGTTGAAAGATTATACTAAAGGAGTTTCTGCATTTCTCTTTCCTCTTTCCACTTCCCGGTTTACTGGTAACCCAATACCCAGGACTGGTCTGGCTGTCGAAGAAGAATGAGCCAGCCCTGGGAGTAAGGCAGCCTCCAGCTGTACCTTCCACCTGCCGTAGCTCCTGCCATTGCTTTGTTTCCCAGACCCTTTGTAAACTGCTTGAGGGCAGTGATTCTAATTCACACTGCTTCTTTGACCATAATTGAAGTCTGTAACTTACTGATTCCTGATTTCTGTTTATACATTGTCCTTGGATTAATTCATTATTCATTCAAATACTGGGCCTGTCCCATGCAGATGTTGTGCTAGGTGCTGGGATAAGACAGGATGGTGAGGCCCACCTTCATGGGTGTGATTCCCAGAGGGTCCCAGGCCCTGTTTGGGACAGTTAGACTCCTCCCTAATGAGAAATAACTTCTGTTTTCTTTCTAAACAACAATTACCTAGATATTGAAAATTTCTTATATAATTTGCAGGTGGAATGAGTTTTATATACACATATTATTTTCCTCAGTCATCCTATAATAACTATCTTTAGAGAGTGAAAAGCCTCCATATATGTTTTTAGCAATGAAAGGCTTAAAAAAGAAAAAAAAAAAATTAAAGCAATATCCACAGAATCTCTATCTTTTCAGACATTTTATTCCCTACCTCATTAATTGCATTGGTGGGTGGATGTTGTGAATATTTAGCACTTTGAAGATACTGAAATAACAGAAGGCATGCTCTAGTATCACAAGTTCCCAAAACCTTTGCCACCCCAATATTTCTTTGTAAATCCTATAGAAGAGTACATTATAATGTCATACTCCTGAAGTAACTCATGATTCAAAATGTGAGAAATTGGCAGTATGAAAGTAAGAACCAGTAACTGCTTAATTAAAAGTGAGCTTTTTACTACTGGGATGAAAAGAAGGAAAAACATTTTAATACAATCAGTGCCAAGGACTGAGCCTGACTTACTGTGAAATAAAGAAAATGTTTTGAGCAATTCATTGTTGTTAGTTGCAGTTTTAGTAGAAAATGCTTGAAATAAAAATCCCTTTTTATTGATAAGGGAAGGGGCAGCTGCCCCAAATGTGGCAGAAGCCCCTGTGCAAATGGGGCTTTCTCTTTCTGGAAGTGGAGGAAGAAGATTTGTTTGGCTCCCTTGCCCAGCTTTCTCTCCATGTGTGCCTTGGATTCCTGTGTGTCTTGAACAGTCTAACCAGCAACTCTGGCAACTTCCTGGCCTGAGAGCCCACTGGCTGCTGGCTTCTGACCGTAGTGGGCGTACGGTGGACCTTAGGGCCTGGCTTGCAGTCAGGTTCAGTCCTCTGCTTTGACTGTATTCAAATGCTGTTCCTTATTTTTCCTTCTTGCTGTTCAGGGTCTCTCCTGGGCCCACAGTAGCCAGCACAGGGCTCGGTGAAAGGAGTGAGGCCTTCCCTCGTAGCATAGAAACCAAGTCACACTCCAGATTTGTGAGGCTTATCTTTGGCCAGCTTGTCATCAGCAGACCATGCAAGACTTGTTTAATTTAAAGCCAGGCATAGAGCAGTAGTCTAGAGCTGGTGAAATCTAAGCCTTCTTTTAAAATCCGTTTTGACCAACCTTCTGTGTATTTTCGTATTCCCTTTCCAACACCTGTCCCCTGCCTACTATGCTGAAATAACAAATGAAAAAAATACCCTTTTTCAGTAATAAGAGTGTAACCTTCCTGGACGTAGGATCCATGCGCGGATTCAAAGTGTAGAACCACCTTGTAGTTGACATAATCACATTATGAAGCCCAGTTTCCACTTTAAAAACTCAAATACCTGGGCTGTGTTTCCAAGATAAACTCTTTACAAGGAACAATACTGTAGTGATTTGGTGTATATGTATTAATGTATCCCATTGTATTTTATAACTTCATGAGCGAGCCTTCTCTAAATTTCAACATAAAATGTGTCCTATTTATGTTCACCCAATGTTTGCAGATTTTCATTATGTAATGAAAATCCCATTATTGTGGCTGTTAAATTAATACCCTCATATTCTACTGTTAGGCACTAGAGTCCATTAAAAATCAGTAAATTCTGGCTGGGCACAGTGGCTCACGTCTGTAATCCTACCACTTTGGGAGGCTTCGGCGAGAGGATCACTTAAGCTGAAGAGTTAGAGACCACCCTGGACAATACAACATAGTGAGATCTTGTCTTTACTAAAAAAAAAAAAAAAAAAAAAAAAAAAAATTAGCCAGGTGTGGCGGCACCTGAGGCAAGAGGATTACTTGAGCCTGGTAGATTGAGGCTGCGGTGAACTGTGATGATACCACTGCACTCCAGACTAGGCAATGGAGTGAGACCTGGTCTCCAAAAGAAAAATACCAGTAAATTCTTAGAAGATAGTCCTGTGGGGATGCCTTTTCTCAACCTAGTATTTATTGTTTCTTCATTTGTAAGATGGAGCTGATAATATTTATATGTCAGGGTCATCCTAAAGATTAGAATGTATACGTGAAGTGCCCACATCTGTCTGGCAGCTGGGAAATACGCTAAACATGAGAGATACTCATATACTTAGTCATCTCATGATGGCTGCCTTCAGTCTGTCTAGCAGAGGCATGATTTGTTTTGTGTTGCTGTTTAGCATATTAAGAATTTTTTGTCGTGTTTTATCAAAGGCCATAAAGCCTACATGACTCTTAAAGAAAACTATAATCAAAAAAGCATAGATCATAAATACGTCAGCATGGAGTTTTTCTAACCACTGATGGCACATCATTGCCTACTTGAAGAGCGCCTTTTATCACGTCACATACAATATTGTGCTCATACCTCTTCCAGATTCCAAATTCTAACTTTAAACTACTTTGTATCTGTTTTTAAATTTTCAAATGGGAGTTACTATGCAAAGTCAGTCAGTCACTATCTCAGATATCACATTTGGCATAGTGAATTTTATGTGGCTTTCTTAACACCTCTATTCAGGTGTGTGTGACACATGTTTACAGTATACAGTTTGGTAAGTTTTAGCATACGTATATACTTGTAAAACCATGACCACTAAGTGGTGAATGTATCTGTCACCCCCAGAAGTGTCCCCTTGGTAATCCTTCCCCTCACTGTCTGTCCCCATCCCAGACAACCACTGATCTGCTTTCTGTCACTACAGATTAGCTTAACTCTTAATGAACTAGAATTTTTTT
>PVKV010018983.1:27048-43455 GCA_004027835.1 Alouatta palliata
GTGAAGAACATGCAAGATTGTTACATAGGTACACACATGGCAGTGTGATTTGCTGCCTTCCTCCCCATCACCTGTATCTGTTATTTCTCCCCATGCTATCCCTCCCCAACTCCCCACCCCCTGCTGTCCCTCCCCTTTTTCCCCCCCGACAGACCCCAGTGTGAGATGCTCCCCTCCCTGTGTCCATGTGTTCTCATTGATGAACTAGAATTTTATATAAGTCGAATCATAGTGTATACTCTTTTTCTTTGGCTTCTTTTACTCAGACAAATTATCTTGAGAATCATCCGTGTAGTGTGTTTTAATTTATGTTTTAGATTTTAACAGTAACTTGAGTTCCTAGAGAGAACTACTGCTACTTTGAAAACTTAACCTCTTTTTGAGTTTTATCAAGAAATATCTTGAATGGTAGTCTTAGTGAAAACACTGTCTTAGTGAAAAGACTGCTACACTCTCTTGTCCTTGTGCAAGTCCAACTTAAGTAATTAACTTATACTTAGGTAAAGTTCCTCATACGCTTGAATTGAGAACTCTTCAGGCTCCTAACCAGCATATCATGTTACCTCGGAGACAAGAATGTTTTTGGAAACTGTGTTTGCTTTGAAAAGTGCCGTATGTCTAATGATAATGCCATAATTACTGATTAATTTATTTTTCTTTCCAGATCCTTTCCCGGAGTTCAGTTATGGGTGTGAGAGGCTTGCAAGGATTTGTGGGAAGTACTTGCCCACATATATGTACAGTGGTAAATTTCAAAGAACTGGCAGAGCACCACCGAAGCAAGTATCCTGGATGTACCCCTACCATTGTGGTTGATGCCATGTGTTGTCTCAGATACTGGTATACACCAGAATCTTGGATCTGCGGTGGCCAGTGGCGAGAATACTTTTCTGCTTTGCGAGATTTTGTTAAAACTTTTACGGCGGTTGGGATCAAGTTGATATTCTTCTTTGATGGCATGGTGGAGCAGGATAAGAGAGATGAATGGGTGAAACGAAGGCTTAAGAACAACAGGGAGATATCCAGGATTTTTCATTACATCAAGTCACACAAGGAGCAGCCAGGCAGGAACATGTTCTTTATCCCCTCGGGGCTGGCTGTGTTTACACGATTTGCTCTAAAGACACTGGGCCAGGAAACTTTGTGTTCCTTACAGGAGGCAGATTATGAAGTGGCTTCGTATGGTCTCCAGCATAACTGTCTTGGGATTCTTGGGGAAGACACTGATTACCTAATTTATGACACTTGTCCCTACTTTTCAATTAGTGAGCTCTGCCTAGAGAGCCTGGACACCGTCATGCTCTGCAGAGAGAAGCTCTGTGAGAGTCTGGGCCTCTGTGTGGCTGACCTTCCTCTTTTGGCCTGCCTCCTTGGCAACGACATAATCCCAGAGGGCATGTTTGAAAGCTTTAGATACAAATGCTTATCATCCTACACCTCTGTAAAAGAGAACTTTGACAAAAAAGGTAACATTATATTAGCTGTGTCAGACCATATATCGAAAGTTCTTCACTTGTATCAAGGTGAGAAAAAATTAGAAGAGCTGTTACCTCTGGGACCACACAAAGCTCTTTTTTATAAAGGAATAGCATCATATCTTTTACCAGGACAAAAATCTCCATGGTTTTTCCAAAAACCCAAAAGGGAAGTAATAACTTTGGACAAGCAAGTTATATCTATGAGTTCAGACCCTGAATCCAGGCAAGAAGTTCCTATGTGTACAGACCCTGAATCCGGGCAAGAAGTTCACATGTGTACAGACCCTGAATCCAGGCAAGAAGTTCCCATGTGTACAGGCCCTGAATCCAGGCAAGAAGTTCCCATGTGTACAGGCCCTGAATCCAGGCAAGAAGTTTTAAGGTGGACAGATTCTGAATCTAGGCAAGAAATTATCATGTATACAGGCCATGAATCCAAACAGCAAGTTCCCGTATGTACAAATCCTATATCCAAGCAAGAAGATTCCATGTGTACACACCCTGAAATCAATCAAAAATTACCTGTAGCAACAGATTCTGAATTTACGTTTATGTGTACAAATCCTGAAATTAAACAAGAAGACCCTGCCAACGTAGGGCTTGAAATAAAGCAACAAGTAACCATGGTTTCAGACACTGAAATCTTAAAGGTATGTGAATATGTCCAGCCAATATGCCATGATTGAAAATACATCCACTGATGGATTTGTCAGTGAAGATCCATTACTGCCGTAGTTTTTGGGCACTGTGAGAGGATGCACAAAAGAAGTCTTTTAAGTCTCATTAGGAAGTGTGACGTGTGTGTGAAAACTCATAACCAATGTTTGATACTGTCACAAGAATATTATAGAAAAGTGCCATAAGAATATGAGAGAGGAAGAGAACATCGTGAGTTAAAGTACAGGGAGAAGGCTGGGCGCGGTGGCTCATACCTGTAATCCCAGCACTTTGGGAGGCCGAGGCAGGTAATCACCTGAGATCAGGAGTTCAAGACCAGCCTGACCAACATGATGAAACCCCATCTCTGATAAAAATACAAAAATTAGTCAAGTGTGGTGGCACACACCTGTAGTCTCAGCTACTCGGGAGGCTGAGGCAGGAGATTCTCCTGAACCTGGGAGGCAGAGGTTGCACTGAGCTGAGATCATGCCACTTGTGCTCCAGCCTGGGCAACAAGAGCAAAACTCTGTCTCAAAAAATAAAAAATAAAGTACAAGGAGAAGTTCCCCAAAGAGGTAGAACTGGAGCCAGACCTTAATGGTAGCCAGAATATGCATTGACCAGGCTAAGACGTGGGAGTTGTGGAAGTACTAAAGGTGTGGTGTTTTGAATCTGCATCACTGGAGCACAGGGTGAAAGGTCAGGCTGGAGTGGGGTTTGCGGGAAGAAGCAAGAAAAAAATGGGAAAAGGTAGACAGTCATAGCTTGGGAAGGTTATTAAGTGCCACAAGAGGAATTTGGACTTAATTCTGAAAGTATTACAGTGCGAAGATTTTTGATGGGGGGGGGCCACGACATAGAGGTTCTGTGCTAGGTGCATTACATAAATTTTCTCATTAGATTCTCAACAGCTCTGTGAGATAGACTTATCCTTGTTTGACAGAAGAGATCTGTGTCCACATAAATGTCTCAAAGGAACCTCAACAAGTTCTAAACCAAACTCAACCATCTTAACCACATACGTTTCCTTGTTCCCAGCACTGAGAGAGCGCCACCATCTTTCATCTAGTTGCAGCTACATAGATCGTAAGGAAGCTCCTGCTCCTAGTCTGATGGATAACTCAGGCCTGGACAGCAGCTGAGCAGCTGTGTGGTGAGGCCTGGAAAGCGGTGATGTGAACATGGCAGCCAGCCAGCCAGCCAGCCAAGGGCTTTCCTGGAACACCATTGTCACCTCCCACCTCCGGACCCTCTCTGTGTGGTTGTTTTGAACTGACCGCCTTCCACCTCCTGGCTCTTGCTGCCATCCCTTGTTTGTATATGGCCTTGCACGTGTCCTCTGTGGACTCGGGGTCTGTCTGTGAAGGCTGGTGGTCACAAACACTGGCTTGTATGCACCCTGCTGAGAGGACCCTCCCTTGGCCTTTGCCATTTGAGTTAATATGCTGGATGTCCCACCAATATTCCGCTAAGGGTCTGACAGATTAGGTCAGACCACAGATGGCATAGTGTATATTATGGAATAACGTAGAACTTGATTTTCTTACTCATTGAGGAGGCATTCGATTTTTTTAAGCAGGTATATTGACGTGATCAGATTTTTGGTTTTTGAAACATTACACTGCAGAGTGGATTTAAAGTGGCCATTGCAGAAACTCAGGTAAAATACAAAAGAGCTAGAATTAGGAAAATGGTAGTGGAAATAGGAAGACAGAAATTCAAGAAATGGTCTCAGCAGTGAAACTAATAAGTAAGTCTTGCTGTGGAGATGAGGTTCCCTTGAGCACCAGGGATGGTAGATGCTGTTATCTAAGGAAGAAGGAGGAAAGGTTTTTACAGGGAGAATTAACTGGGTTATATTTGAGTTGAGTAGATGGCACGGGTGCTTTTCTTACATTGACTCATTTAATCCTCACAATAGTCCTGTGAGCCTGGCACTTTTTTTTTTTTTTTATTAAACCCATTTTCTTTAGGAAGAAAGGAACAGAAAGATTCAGGCTCAAGCCTACCAATCATGAATCAACATAACTAGGACTATTTAAGTAAATGAGGCACATGCTCTTAGGATTCAGAGGTTCTGGTATTCCAGGTTATACTAGCATCACATTTTAATGCCTTTAGTAGTAGACTATTTGGATTTAAATTTTGACTAGTAATCTAGATGAATTTATCTCACACTAATAAGAATGTTCTTCACAGGAAGATAAAACCTATATATTTAGGCTATGATAGACCTTGTGATCTTAACTATTTATTTAATGAGAAAGTAGAATTAGTTTAAATCCTGTATCTGATCACCTACCATGAGCCAGCACTGTCTTGACTTTACAGCAGAGAAGTGCCTGTGCCTGACACATCATTTACACTCAATAAACAATTTCTGAATAAATGAGTGAGTGAATGCAGTATGGCCTCTAACGCTAAGCAGCTTATCGTTTAATAAGGGAGGCAGACCAGACAGCTGTGCTACAGGGACTGCGATATGAGCTTTATAAGGCAAGCTGGAGGTTGGTCCTGGCTAAGGGAGGAGGGGAGGGTGACATGAGGCGAACCTTAAAGGGAAAAGAATTGTGAAGTGGGAGGCTGGGAAAGATTGGAAGAGAAAGACATTCTGGATGGGGTAAGTTCTTATGGGGCGCAAGTAAAGGTAGAAGTGGATTGAGTACTCTTGAGGAACAGTGCACGTGTTCTGTTGAGACTGGATTATGGAAGTTTCTATGAGGGTGAAATAGTGTTCAAGGCTAGAAAAAGGAGATTGAGGCTTTATAGTGGGGCCTTGAAATGTTATGGTGAAGGATTTGTGGTAGCCATTCAAATGTTTCGAATAGGGTAGCAAAGTTTTCAAAGACACTGTGGCAGTGGTGTGAAGGGTGGGTTGGAAAGGGGAGAAACCGGGCTAGGGGATTAAGACCCTTTCACAGCAATACTGGTGAGAAGTAGTGAGCACCTGGGTACTGGGAAGGTATCAAGGAGACAGAACAGTGAGATACTGTGGAGGATAAGACTGTAGACGTGTGGAGAAAGGAGGAGGTGTAATAGAAAGTTTTGAAATTGGTGGTCAGCACATGGCTAGCCAGGTTTCCCAACACCATTTATTAAATGAAATCCTTTCCCTATTGCCTGTTTTTGTCTGGTTTGTCAAAGATCAGATGGTTGTAGATGTGTGGCCTTACTTCTGAGGCCTCTGTTCTGTTCCATTGGTCTATAGCTCTGTTTTGGTACCAGTATCATGCTGTTTTGATTACTGTAGCCTTGTAGTATAATTTGAAGTCAGGTAGCATGATGCCTCCATCTTTGTTCTTTTTGCTTAGGATTGCTTGGCTATGTGGACTCTTTTGGTTCCATATGAAGTTTAAGATGGTTTTTTTCCAGTTCTGTGAAGAAGGTCAATGGTAGTTTGAGGGAGATAGCATTGAATCTATAAATTACTTTGGGCAGTATGGCCATTTTCCTGATACTGATTCTTCCTAACCATGAGCATGGAATGTTTTATTTGTGTCCTCTCTTATTACCTTGAGCAGTGGTTTGTAGTTCTCCTTGAAGAGGTCCTTCACATCCTTTGTTAGTTGTATTCCTAGGTAGTTTATTCTCTTTGTAGCAATTGTGAATGGGAGTTCGCTCTTGATTTGGTTCTCTGTTTGTCTGTTATTGGTATATAGGAATGCTTATGATTTTTGCACATTGATTTTATATCCTGAAACTTTGTTGAAGTTGCTTATCAGCTTAAGGAGATTTTGGGCTGAGACGATGAGGTCTTCTAAATATGCAATCATGTCATCTGTAAATAGAGACAATTCGACTTCCTCTATTCCTAATTGAATACCCTTTATTTTTTTTTCTTTCCTGATTGCTCTGGCTAGAACTTCTATACTATCTTGAGTAGGAGTGGTGAGAGAGGTCACCCTTGTCTAGTGCCAGTTTTCAAAGGGAACGCTTCCAGTTTTTGCCCATTCAGTATGATATTGGCTGTGGGTTTGCCATAAATAGCTTTTATTATTTTGAAATACATTCCATCGATACCCAGTTTATTGAGTTTTTAGCATAAACAGCTGTTGAATTTCGTCAAAGGCCTTTTCTGCATTTATTGAGATAATCATGTGGTTTTTGTCTTTGGTTCTGTTTATGTGATAGATCATAGTTACAGATTTGCATATGTTGAACCAGCCTTGCATCCCCAGGGATGAAGCCTACTTGATTGTGAGGGATAAGCCTTTTGATGTGCTGTTGCTTTCGGTTTGCCAGTATTTTATTGAAGATTTTTGCATGATGTTCATCATGGATATTGGCCTGAAATTTTCTTTTTTAGTTTTGTATCTCTGCCAGGTTTTGGTATTACGATGATTGGTCTCATAAAATGAGTTAGGGAGGATTCCCTCTTTTGTATCGTTTGGAATAATTTCAGAAGCAGTGGTACCAGTTCCTCTTTGTACGTCTGGTAGAATGCGACTGTGAACCCGTCTGGACCTGGACTTTTTTTGGACCTGGACTTTTTTTGGGTGGTAGGCTATTAATTGCTGTCTCTACTTCAGACCTTGTTATTGGTCTATTCAGGGATTCAACTTCTTCCTGGTTTAGTCATGCGAGGATATAAGTGTCCAGGAATGTATCCATTTCTTCTAGTTTTACTGGTTTATGTGCATAGAGTTGTTTGTAGTAATCTCTGATAGTAGTTTGTATTTCTGTGGAATTGGCGGTGATATCCCTTTTATCATTTTTTGTTGCATCTATGTGATACTTCTCTCTTTTCTTTTTTATTAGTCTGACTAGTGGTCTATCTATTTTGTTGATCTTTTCAAAACACTAGCTCCTGGATTTATTGATTTTTTTGGAAGGGTTTTTTTGTGTCTCTATCTCCTTCAGTTCTCCTCTGATCTTAGTATTTCTTGTCTTCTGCTAGCTTTTGAATTTGTTTGATCTTGCTCCTCTAACTCTTTTAATTTTGACGATAGGGTGTCAATTTTAGATCTTTCCTCACTTTTCATATGGGAGTTTATTGCTGTAAATTTCCCTCTAGACACTGCTTTAAATGTGTCCCAGAAATTCTGGTACGTTGTGTCTTCGTTCTCATAGGTTTCAAAGAACATCTTTATTTCTGCCTTCATTTCATTATTTATCCAGTAGTCACTCAGGAGCAGGTTGTTCAGTTTCCATGTAGTTGTGTGGTTTTCAGTGAGTTCTTAATCCTGAGTTTTAATTTGATTGCACTGTGGTCTGAGAGACTGGTTGTTATGATTTCTGTTCTTTTACATTTGCTAAGGAGTGATTTACTTCCAATTATGTGGTCAATTTTAGAGTAAGTGCGATGTGGTGCTGAGAAGAATGTATATTCTGTGGATTTGGGGTGGAGAGTTTTGTAGATGTCTATTAGGTCCACTTGGTCCAGGTCTGCATTCAAGGCCTGGATATCCTTGTTAATTTTCTATCTCATTGATCTGTCTAATATTGACTATGGAGTGTTAAAGTCTCCCACTATTATTGTGTGGGAGTCTAAGTCTCTGTAGGTCGTTAAGAACTTGCTTTGTGTATCTGGGTGCTCCTGTATTGGGTGCATACATATTTAGGATAGTTAGCTCTTCTTGTCGCGTTGATCCTTTTACCATTATATAATACCCTTCTTTGTCTCTTTTGATCTTTGTTGGTTTAAAGTTTGTTGAATCTGGAAACCATCATTTTCAGCAAACTGACACAAGAAAAGAAAATCAAACACCGCATGTTCTCACTCGTAAGTGGGTGTTGAACAATGAGAACACATGGGCACAGAGGGAAACATCACACACTGGGGTCTGTTGGTAGATGGAGAGCTAGGGGAGGGATAGCAGGGGGTGGGGAGATTAGGGAGAGATAACATTAGGAGAAATACCTAATGTAGGTGAAGGGGGGATGGAGGCAGCAAAACCACCATGACATGTGTATACCTATGTAACAATCCTGCAAGTTCTGCACATGTATCCCAGAACTTAAAGTAAAATAAAAAAAAAAAGAAAGAAAAGAAATTGGTAGTCCGAAGGAAAGAAAACATGGCAACTTGATGTCATGAATTTGAGTGTCAATTATTGCATTTCTGAGGGCCTTAAAAAACTGGCATATGATGAAAGGCGTTGACTTTTTCTATTTGAAGGTTACTGTTTTGTTTTCAAGGAGAAATTCAGTTGTATTTAAATTTCAAACAGGTTGCTAGAACACATCATGTCCAAGCAGAAAGCTACCTGGTGTACAACATCATGAGCAGTGGAGAGATTGAGTGCAGCAACACCTTGGAAGATGAGCTTGACCAGGCCTTACCCAGCCAGGCCTTCATTTACCGACCCATTAGACAGCGTGTGTACTCACTCTTATTGGAGAACTGTCAAGGTGAGAATTGGTTGGTCCCTCTTAGTAATGCTTCTATTTGGAGTTGAATTCTGAGAAACTGGCCAGATGAAATACAGTGCATTGTTTCAGGACATGGACACAGTTAAATGGGTTTTGTTTCCCTGTCAAATCTATAATTGAGAATAACCCTGACATCTGTAAAAAATTAAATATAAATGCCATGGGACATCTATATCTAATTAGCAGGTGGTTGATCAGTATGCATTAAAAGAAGAATGCATTATTTCTATAAAATATCATATTTTTATGCCTTAAAAGGATTTAGGCTTTTTTAAAAAATGTGAAAACTCTTTCCTCCTGTAGCGGAGTGTAGGATATGCCTATTATTAGAAGAAAACAATGTCTACTTAGTCTTCCCTCAAAATGTGATTTTTATAAAATAATTTTACAAAATCTAGTACATCATATTTTTAAGTACAATTTTCCTCTAGAGTTTTTGTAATTAAATTTATGTTTTTTTCTCATTTATATTTCCGTTATGTAGTTAGCAACACGAGTACAGAGTATAGACCATCAATGACTGAAACAATGAAAATGATAGGAATTTTAACACAAAGGAGAAAGTTAACTCACCATTCAAAATAGTTTTGGGGGGAATTAGGAGTGTGGAAGAACACTTCAAATTAGAAACCAGAGATGCTTAATGTATTTAGTGACCTTCTATTTAAGTAAGGCCTTGTTATTTTTAGACAGAAGTCTTAGACAGGTACTTTATGGTCTGATTTGAGAGTGTGTTGATAAGAAACATAGTCTACACGCTGTTACCAGGATAGGAGATAGAAGGAGTAGGATGCCGGTGAAAGGGTGTCTGTGGTCCATTTGCCTAAACATCATGATTTCCAAACACGTCAATATTACTCTGTTGTTCCAGAAAGTGAACATTTACATAATCTAAAAGTGGTGACAGAATCATCTGATGAAAAAGTTATCATTATTATTTTTGGATGATGGGGCTCATGGGTAGTGGGGTTATTTAAATCTAGTTTTCATTAGATTCTTGTAGCACCACCCAGCATGCACTGCTTTCTCCCATACATACTGCAAGAGTTCACCTCTGTGACCTAAGGAAGAAGACACGAGAAAGATGTTTAAGCTGATTTCCAAACAGAAATAAAGAACCTGTGTAATAAACTCTGGAGCCAGATGTTATTTAAATCATTTTTTAAATTTCCTTTTCTTATGGGCTCTCCACCCACATTCTTTCTTAACATGGATGTTTGCACATTAGTGATGGAAAAAAGAGATCTTCCTCATGAAAACATTTTTACATTAATAATATTGAAATTATTTTCAGACTGTTTCATTAAATGAGATTAAACTATACAGAATTCACTAACCTAAATTTCATACTTTGTTTATGTAATGTATTTATGACCATATGGATAACTTTATTAGATAACCACATAAACAGGAAAAACCATTCACATTGAATTTGTCTTCACAGTTGATCTTTAGTTTCTTTCTCCTTCAGATTTTTGGCTTACTGCATGAAGTTTACATTATTAAGATAATGCAAATAAAATGCTGTTTTTGCTGATTTATATATGATGATAATAACCAAGTGTATTCTATATTATTTGTTTGGCTTAGTTTATAATCCCATTTGTATTTGAAAGTGTTGTATATTTTACAGTTGTTGAGTAGAGTGTTCTATAAATATCAGTAGTGTTAATAAGGTTATTCAAGTCTTTTTTTTTTTGAAGGAAAATTTGTATTGTTTTATTTTTATGTACAGAAAACTCAACAGTGTACATTTAACCCAGTTTTGTGGCAAGTTCTTTAGCTTTTGCCTTTTCAAGTTTGGCGATTCGAGCCACAGACTTGGGACCCAGGACATTGCCTCCCCAGTGACGGCGGATCTCCTATCTGTCATCGTAATTGGTGCGGGTAGCTTCCACCAGCTTAGCCAAAGCACCTCTGTCTTCCGAGTTAACCTGTGTGAGGTGACAGTGGTGCAGGTCTTCCTGTGGACTAGACGTCCCAGTCTTGCCTTCCCCTTGATAATGCAGTAAGGGATTCCCATTTTACGACACAGGGCAGGCAAGAAGACAACCAGCTCAATGGGATCCACGTCGTGTGCAATCACCACCAGCTGAGCTTTCTTGTTCTCCACCAAGGTGATGATGATGTTAACTCCTGCTCGAAGGACAGGTGGTCTCAGTGGAGACATCCCCTTTGCCAGCAGCTTTCTTCTCGGCCAACAGCCTCTGCTTCTTCTCTTGCTTTGTCTCTGGTCTATACTTGCGGGCCGGCTTAAGTAGCTGAGTAGCTGTTTGGTGGTCCAGGGCCTGGGTGAACTGGTTAATTGCAGGAGGCACTTTCAGCCGCTTACAGAGGATGGCTCTCTTGCTGCTGCAACCTGATATAGCAGGGCCATTTCACAAAGCGGGTGAGGTCTCTTTTGGGCTGGATGTCCTGTCCAATGCCAAAATCCTTAGGCCTTTTCTCAAATAGGGGATTCACCACTCTCTTGGCCTCCTGCTTTTTCACGACAGCAGGGACCAGAGCTACCTTCTTCTCCTTTGCCTTCTTTCCTTTCGGCATGTTGGACAGCGGGAAGAGAGAGCGGTTATTGAAGTCTTTCACTGATTTTCTGTCTACTTGTTCTTAGTTCCTGAGAGAAAAGGGTTAAAAACTCCACCTTTTATTTGTCTGTTTATTCCTTCAGTTCTGTCAGTTTTTGCTTTAGGCATTTTGAAGCTCTGTTGTTAGGTGCAAATGCGTTGAGGACTGTTAGGTTTCTTAATGAATCGACCCTTTTAACAGGAGAGTTCAGTTTTGAAAACATGGTGATATGCCTTGTCCTGAAGTTGTCTGTTTTATAGTAATGTAGTCACTTCAGTACTCTTACTGCTGTTTGCATGATACGGTATTTTTTTCTATCCTTTTGCTTTTAAACTATTTCTTTACATCTGAAGTGCATCTCTTTTAAAAACAGCATGTCAAGCCGGGCGCGGTGGCTCACGCCTGTAATCCCAGCACTTTGGGAGGCCGAGGCGGGTGGATCATGAGGTCAAGAGATCGAGACCAACCTGGTCAACGTGGTGAAACCCCGTCTCTACTAAAAATACAAAAATTAGCTGGGCGTGGTGGCGTGCGCCTGTAGTCCCAGCTACTCAGGAGGCTGAGGCAGGAGAATTGCTTGAACCCAGGAGGCGGAGGTTGCGGTGAGCCGAGATCGTGCCATTGCACTGCAGCCTAGGCAACAAGAGCGAAACTCCGTCTCAAAAAAAAAAAAAAAAAAAAACAGCATGTCAAATGTCACAGTCTCTTTCCTTTAATTGGAATGTTCATATTGAATGTAACTTTTGGCATAATTAGTGCTCAGTCTTCCGTTTGCTCTTTGTTCTTTTTTTCCCAACTTTCTCATTTTCTTCTTTTGGATTAGTTGAATAATTTTTAGTATTGTGTTTTATGCACTCAATTGGATTATTAGATTTACCTTTTTTTAAAAACAAAAGTGGTTGGTCCAGGTTTACAGTATCTATTAGGTTGGTGCAAAAGTAATTGTGGTTTTTGAAATTACTTTTAATATTTTTAACATCATAATTTACTATCAAATAATATACCATGTTACTTTTAATGTAAAAACCTTATAACTGTATGATTTTATCCTCCACAACATTTTTGCTATTGTTATTTTATGTCTTGTACAAATATATGTTTTCTTAAATTTGAAATAATTACAGATTCACATGAAGTTGCAAGAATAGTACATGGATTCCCATGTACCGTTCACTCAGATTCCTCCAAAGGTGACATATAGCTGTAGTATAGTATCAAAGCCGGAAAGTTCACATCAGTTACAATGTTAGCTAAACTGCAGACCTTCTTCACTTGTGCCAGTTTTTACATGCATGCATTTATCTGTGTGGGTGTGTAGGTCTATGAAAGATCCTGCAACCATTACCACAGTCGAGATGCAGAGCTGGCCCGTCACCACTCCCTCCATGTGCTTCTTGGTCCTGGCATTCTTTCTTCCCCCAGTTGCTGCCCTCTGGCAACTGCTAATCTGTTTTTCATCTCTATGTTCTTGTTCATTTGAGAATGTTATATAAATGGCAGCATATATTATGTAACCCTTGGAGATTATGCATATGTTTTAAACCCTGTAATACATGATTTAAAATTTTTTAGTTTAAATTGGGAGTTGGCGCACTTTTTCTGTGAGGGATCAGGTAGTAATAAATATTATATGTTTTGAGGACCCCCCCCACAAACAGTCTGTGTCACAGCTACCCAATCCTGCTATTGTTGTGCAAGAGCAGCCATAGACAGCATGTAAATGAATGAGTGTGGCTGTATGCCAGTAAGCCTTTATTTAATTTTCGTATGTGACAAAACTTGTATTTTATTTTATTTATTTATTTACTTAGAGACAGTCTCACTCTGTTGCCCAGGCTAGAGTGCAGTGGTCACAGCTCACTGTGGCCTTCAACTCCAAGGCTGAAGCCTCAGCCTCTTGAGTAGCTGAGATGACAGGCATGTGCCACCACACCCAGCTAATTAAAAAAAAAATTTTTTTGAGAGATAGGATATTGCTATAAACATTTTTTCCAACCGTTAAAAAAATATGAAAAACGCTATTAGCTTTCAGGCTGTATAAAAGCAAGAAAATTTGGCCCATGAGCTGTAGTTTGCCAATTCGTACTTTAAATAGTCAGTTATCTTTTACAGAAATTAAGAAACAAGGAAAAGTCTTATATATGTACCATTTCCCGTGCTTGATCTTTGCGTAGATCCAAGTTTTCATCTGGTATCATCTTCATCAAAATAAATTGCTTTGACATTTCTTGTGGTACACAGTTTTAAATTTTCTGAGTGTTTTTTTCCCCTGAGAATGTCTTTACAGATAGGTGTCACTTAACAACAGGAATACATTCTGAGAAATATGTCCTTAGGCGATTTGTTGTTGTGGGAAGCCTAGAAAGTATAGCCCACTACACACCTAGGTCATACGGTGTAGCCCATTGCCCCCAGGCTACAAACCTGCAGCATGTGACTGTACTGAAAACTTTTGGCAGCTGTAACACAGTGGTAAGTATTTGTGCATCTCAACATACCTAAACGTAGAAAAGGCACAGTAAAAATAACGGTATCAAAGGTAAATATGGTGCCCTTTGCAGGCCACCTGCCATGCATGGACTTTGCAGGACTGGGAAGCTGCTTTGGTGAGTCAGCAAGTGAGTCGGGAGTGAATGGGAAGGCCAGGATGTGAGCGTGCACTGCTGTAGGCTTCATAAACACTGCACACTTAGGGCTATGATACATTCATAAAAATTATTTATTTCTTTCCTCAACGATAACTTAACTTACTGTAACTTTTTTACTTTATAAACTTTAAAATTTTTTCTAACTGACTCTTTGATAATAACAACTTGCTTAAAATACAAACATACAACTATACAAAAATATTTTCTTTATGTCATTCTGTAAGCCTTTTTCTATTAGAAAAACTTTTTAACTCTACCCTGAACTTTTTTGTTAAAGATGCAGACACAAGCATACACATGAGTCTAGGATTACATAGGGTCAGGATCACCAGGGTGCACTAGGAATGTGTATGCAGTCTGTCGCTGATCGGATCATCGTGACTCAGGGCAGGGCTGTATTTCGTCCTTATTTGGAAGGTATAGTTTTGCTGCATATAGAATTTTAGCTAGTTTTTTTGTTTGGCACTTTAAGGATGACATTATATTTTCTTCTGTCTTCTGTAGTGTCTCCTGAGACGACAAGGCTCATCTTTATCATTCCCCATGTGTAACGTGCTTTTTTCCTCTGGCTGTCTTTACAATTCCTCTCCTGTTTGCTGGATTTTGAGTAAGGTTCACTCTGCTCTTTTCATGGGATTTTGAACTTCTTGAATCCATGGGTTTATATTTCCTACCAAATTTGGAAGAAAAGAGCATTTTTTATAAAAATTTTTTATGTCTCAATCTCTTTGCCTCTTCCTGTGGGCCATTTATGGACTCTTCCTCCCACAGGGTCCACATATTTTGCTTATTTTGATGTCTGGTATCTTTTTTTTTTAATATTTTATTGCATTTTAAGTTTTGGGATACATGTGAAGAACATGCAGGATTGTTGCATAGGTACATACACGGCAATGTGGTTTGCTGCCTTCCTCCCTGTCACCTATATCTGGCATTTCTCCCCATGTTACCCTCCCGAACTCCCCACCCCCCCGCTGTCCCTAGTTTTCCTTCTGCAGACCCCAATGTGCGATGCCCCCCTCCCTGTGTCCATGTGTTCTCATTGTTCAACACCTGCCAATGAGTGAGAACATGCGGTGTTTGATTTTCTGTTCTTGTGTCAGTTTGCTGAGAATGATGATTTCTAGGTTCATCCATGTCCCTACAAAAGACACGAACTCATTGTTTTTGATAGCTGCATAGTATTCGGTGGTGTATATGTGCCACGTTTTTTCCTGTCCAGTCTATCATTAATGGGCATTTGGGTTGCTTCCAAGTCTTTGCTATTGTAAACAGTGCTGCAGTGAACATTCGTGTGCATGTGTCCTTATAATAGAACGATTTATAATCCTTTGGAATATAACCAGTAATGGGATTGCTGGGTCAAATGGAATTTCTACTTCTAGGTCCTTGAGGAATCGCCACACTGTCTTCCACAATGGTTGAACTAATTTATGCTCCCACCAACAGTGTAGAAGTGTTCCTATTTCTCCACGTCCTCTCCAGCATCTGTTGTCTCTGGATTTTTTAATGATCGCCATTCTAACTGGCGTGAGATGGTATCTCAATGTAGTTTTGATTTGCATTTCTCTAGTGACCAGTGATGATGAGCATTTTTTCATATGTTTGTTGGCCTCATAAATGTCTTCTTTTGAGAAGTGTCTGTTCATATCCGTTGACCACTTTTGAATGGGTTTGTTTTTTTCTTGTAAATCTGTTTTAGTTATTTGTAGATTCTGGATATTAGCCCTTTGTCAGATGGATAGATTGCAGATATTTTTCCCATTCTGTTGGTTGCTGGTTTACATTAATGATTGTTTCTTTTGCTGTGCAGAGGCTGTGGAGTTTAATTAGATCCCATTTGTCTATTTTGGCTTTTGTTGCCAGTGCTTTTGGTGTTTTAGTCATGAAGTCCTTGCCTATGTGTATGTCCTGAATGGTTTTACCTAGATTTTCTTCTAGGGTTTTTATGGTGTTAGGTCTAATGTTTAAGTCTTTAATCCATCTGGAGTTAATTTTAGTATCAAGTGTGAGGAAGAGGTCCAGTTTCTGCTTTCTGCACATGGCTAGCTAGTTTTCCCAACACCATTTATTAAACACGGAATCCTTTCCCCACTGCTTGTTTTTGTCAGGCTTGTCAAAGATCAGATGGTTGTAGATGTGTGGCGTTGCCTCCAAGGCCTCTGTTCTGTTCCATTGGTCCATATCTCTGTTTTGGTACCAGTACCATGCTGTTTTGATTACTGTAGCCTTGTAGTATAGTATGAAGTCAGGTAGCATGATGCCTCAAGTTTTCTTTTTGCTTAGAATTTACTTGGTTATGCAGGCTCTCTTTTGGTTCCATATGAAGTTTAAGGTGGTTTTTTCCAGTTCTGTGAAGAAGGTCATTGTTAGCTTGATGGGGATAGCGCTGAATCTGTAAATTAATTTGGGCAGTATGGCCATTTTTACGATATTGATTCTTCCTAACCGTGAGCATGGAATGTTTCTCCATCTGTTTGTGTCCTCTTATTTTGTTGAGCAGTGGTTTGTAGTTCTCCTTGAAGAGGTCCTTTATGTTCTTTGTTAATTGTATTCCTAGGTATTTTATTCTCTTTGTAGCAATTGTGAATGGCAGTTGGTTCTTGATTTGGCTCTCTTTAAGTCTGTCATTGGTGTATAGGAATGCTTGTGATTTTTGCACATTGATTTTGTATCCTGAGACT
>PVKV010018984.1:0-14195 GCA_004027835.1 Alouatta palliata
GGTCTGTTGGGGGGAAAAAGGGGAGGGACAGCAGGGGGTGGGGAGTTGGGGAGGGATAGCATGGGGAGAAATACCAGATATAGGTGATGGGGAGGAAGGCAGCAAATCACACTGCCATGTGTGTTCCTATGTAACAATCTTGCACGTTCTTCACATGTACCCCCAAACCTAAAATGCAATAAAAAGTATATAAAAAAAAGAATAATTTCAATAAACATGACCAAAAACTATGCCATTAAAAAAAAACAACAACAAAAAAAAAAAACTACTTATTGGCATGCCCAGTGGCTCATGTCTGTAATCCCAGCACTTTGGGAGGCTGAGACAGGCAGATCATCTGAGATCAGGAGTTCAAGACCAGCATGGTCAATATGGTGAAACCCTCTCTGCTAAAAATACACAAACAAAATTAGCCAGGCATGATTGTGCGGGCCTGTAATCCCAGCTACTTGGTAGGCTGAGGTGGGAGAATCCTCTGAGCTCTGCAGGCAGAGTTTGCAGTGAGCCTAGATTGTGCCACTGCACTCCATCCTGGGCAACAGAGCTAGACTCCTCAGTCTCAAAAACAAAACAACCAAAAACAACTTATTCTCTAAAATAATTTAAACAAGTTACACTAAAAGCCAGTGAAAATAACAAAAGAAATCTATCTTTAGGTAATGCTATGGTTAGACTTTGTATCCCCACCCAAATCGTCTTGAATTGTAATCCTCATAATCCCTATAATGCCCACATGTCAAGGGAAAGACCAGGTGGAGATAATTGAATCATGGGGGTGGTTCCCCCCATGCTGTTCTTATGGGTGAGTTCCTATGATATCTGATGGTTTTATAAGGGGCTTTTCCTACTTCGCTCAGCACTTCTCCTTCCTGCCACCTTGTGAAGAAGATACCTTACTCTGCTTTGCCTTCTGCCATGTATGTAAGTTTCCCGAAGCCTCCCCAGCCATGCTGAACTGTGAATCAAATCTCTTTCCTTTATAAATTACTCAGTCTTAGGCAGTTCTTAAGAGCAGTATGAACACAGACTAATACAGGTAGGAAAGCAGAGAAGGATGCTAACTCTACAAATACAGTACAAAATGCTGACCCTGCAAGGATCATTCAAAATATCCCCGTATTAAGAAAAATCACAGAAGCTTCAGGAGAAATGCACAGTGGACAACTTGTCCAAAGGCCACTGACCACTGTAATAATATTGGAGTGAGTATGGGAAATAGAGGACCAAGAATAAACCAACCACTCAGAAGCCATTTTGTTTCTGTGGTTCAAAAATACTCAGTTGGCCGAGTTGGGAAAACACATCGCAATCCTAGCTACAAAACTGACATCCCTCTCATACCTTGACAGTAGCACCAAAAGATATGCCAACAGGTGTTTCTTACAAGAAGGCTTTCAAATAGGGTTTTTGCCTCCAAACAGCAGCTTCACCAACCGCAAGAAGGGGAGGAGGTCAAAGACATAAAATAACCTGCACATAAATGGAGTTTCCCTGCTGGGAAACATCAGACTCCTCCTGATCACTGGACTGTTAAAAAGATTTACATCAAATTATAACCAAGCTTAAGATCTAAAATGATGATTCTAACAGCAGCCTGACTGATGATGCAATGCGAGCTGAAACTGCCTTATGGGCAAAATCCAGATCTATTGTCAAGTTGAAAAAATAGAAAGTAAAAACAATCAAGGACACATGGAATGAAAATTCCAAGGGAAATGACAGACTGAATGTCAGATATTTTTAGGACGTATACATGTTCTTAAATTTTGAATGCAGCAACCATAACTTTCAAAAAATTATTCGGAAATCTATACTTCAGTATGCTAAGAAGCATATGCTTTCAGTCTGTTTCTATGTGCTTTTCTTTAAACATAATTTTCAACAGATAAGAATATTAAATATTGAGCCTATTTCCTGTGTATTTTGTACTTATGTTCAGCTAAAAACTGGCACGTTGACCTAATATCTAAAAAGCTTCTTAAAATGTCGTATCAATGACACCTGTGTGGTGGTTTCTGAGTAGAGCAGCTGTTGTAAATAAATATCCTGCTATTTAGGTCACATCAACAGAATTGTCATGGCAAGACTCCAAGAAGAGCCACTAGGGGAAGATCACTTATTTCATCCTCACTTTTACAAATCAAAAATGTGTTTGTGTAGATCAAATGCGTTTGTTTACACTATCATCATAATAACCTGAGTTGCTTTTGTTTTAGATTTATAAGTATTTCAGTGCTCTCTGAAAATGACACTGTCATCATTTTTACTACCATATCGTTTAAAACAAGCTTTCTAAGTTTCTACTTGTCTGCAATACTGTTTTATCATACCGGTTGTAGTAATGTAAATATTTTTAGCATATACTTATTAAAAGGATAACAATCTCCATTTGATTAATGTTCCATTTTTCTTTGGTTGGAATGCTGACCTAATACAAATGCCTCTATATTACAGAGAAGCAGAAACTCTTAACCACAATGCAATTTTTAGAAAGAGTTGCATTTTAATTCATTTGATGTTGATAAAAGATTAAAGAATGGTTACAATACCGATTTTTAAAATACTTTGCACAAAGTATTCAAAAGCAATTCCTAAAATATAGACAATAAATTATGTAGTGCTAGTCTCATGCAAGGATAAATGCAGGGTAACATCCAAATGTGACTACTTTAAAGATCAACGTTATTTTGGTACTATAAACTCTCTAGTGTTAGTTAACATTTTGCATGATTTTAAAGTCCTTTTTATTTTTAATGCAAACTCATTAATGAATTATAACAAGAGAAAACATTATAAATTGTAAGTTAAATACAAAAGTTAACATAACTGTGTAACATTGAAATTTAGAAATAGAACATTACTAGTAACCTAGAATTGCTTCTCGTGCTCCACTCCAATCCTCAAACCCCCATCCTGAACTCAAAACACTTTAGATCAATTTTGCCTTTCACTCAACTTAGTGTAAATTAGCTGTAAAGTAAGTAATCTTTATTTATGGCTGACTTTGCTCCAAGTTATTTTTGAGAAATTCTTCCAAGTTAATTGTGTAGGTTTTATTCACTTATACCTGTTGCTCGATTGTATGCCATTATTATATATTGTTCCAGTTCTAGAGTAAATAAGCATTTTGTGTTGTTTCAAATTTTTGAATATTGTGAATGGAGCCATGTTGAACATCTTGTATGCATCATTTATTGAATATATGTGTTAGACAAATACCAAGGGGTGAGTTTCAGGATCAAAGTGAATGTGTGTGTTCTACTTTGTAAGATACTGCCAAATAATTTTTAAAGTGAATGTGCCAATTCATGTCAGTTGCTCCAAACGCTTACCAGTACTTGCTATTTTCTTGCTTTTTCTTTATATTCATTATGGTGGGTGTGCAGTGATAGCATCTTGTGGTTTCAATTTGCATTTATTAGTGAGAGTGCAATTGACAGGTTTTCCCATGTTTATTGACCATTTTAAAACGCTGTTTTATAAAGTCAGTATTCAAAATCTTGGTCTATTTCCTGATTAGCTTAACTGCATCTTTCTAATTCATTCTTTTTCATAAATGTCAGTGTTCTGTGCTATTTTCAAGGCCTTGTCAGCTAATTCCAAAAGCAATCACTGTAGATGAGTTCCCTGTGCTTTTCTCTTTACTTTGGTCATATAGTTTGGAGATGCTTAGTAATCTTTTTCTAATGGTAGATGTATGTTTTTAAAAGTCTCCAAATGATATTATATCTTGAGAGACAATATATCCTTTTCTCTGCTGGGTAGGGAGCATATTACTCATTCTCACACTACTAATAAAGAAATATCCAAGACTGGGTAACTTATAAAGGAAAGAGGTTTAACAGACTTACAGTTCGACATGGCTGGAGAGGCCTCACAATCTTGGTGGCAGGCACGAGAGCTCGTGCAGGAGAACTCCCATTTATAAAGCCATCAGATCTCGTGAGACTTATTCACTACCACAAGAATATTACCAGGGAAACCGCCTCCATATTCAATTATGTTCACCTGACCCTGCCCTGACAGGTGGGGATTATGACAATCAAGGTAAGCTGTGGGTCAGGACACAGCCAAACCATATCAAGAGAATGAACCTTAATCACCTTAATCTAAATAGGGACTGTGCTCAGTCAATGTATATTGAAGACCCAGGAAATTATCTACATTTGATTTCTACATTTGATTTGATCACTCAAGTTTTTTAAACACTAGGTATAGTGTTGAGGCAGAGCTCCTCTTCCAGTCAGTCCCTAACTCTAAATCATCTCTATTTTACAGTTCTCTCAACATTTTCACAAAATGAGAGAATCCTGCTGATTTTATATTACTGATCTGCAAAACCTCAGAATGATGAATGCCTGGCATGCTGGAGCTCAAGTTTCCACCAAAACTCGCTCTTCATTGCCACTAGTTTGGTAATACAAAGGCCAATTTCTGAAACATGTGTTCGTGCTCAGTATTAACAACATCTTCCAGAATACCAGTGAATGCAGATGTCAGTTCCCCTCTCTGAAGTTCTTTCACCTCTTTCAGCTCCTTCAGCTCTCATTGCCACGCAGATCTCTCATACCTTCAAAGAGATAATTTCTCTGTTTGATTAATGTTCTAGTTTTCTTTGATTGGAATGCTGACATAATACAAACGACTCTATTCTACAGAGAAGCAGAAACTCTTAGCCACAATGCAATTTTCAGGCAAGATATCTATATCTATCTATCTATCTATCTATCTATCTATCTATTATCTATCTATCTATCTATCTGTCTGTCTATAGACAGATATACACACACAAACACACCATAGAATACTACTCAGCCATAAAAAGAAATGAAATAATGGTATTTGCAGAAAGCTGAATGGAATTAGAGACCATTATTCTAAGCGAAGTAATTCAGGAATGGAAGCTAAACATGGTATGTTCTCACTTGTAAGTGGTAGCTAAGTTATGAAGATGCAAAGGCATAAGAATTATACAGTGAACTTTGAGGACTTGTGGAGAATGGTTGGTGGGATACAAGACTACAGATTTGGTGCAGCATACCCTGCTTGGGTGATGGGTGCACCAAAATCTCAGAAATCACCACTAAAAGCTTATTCATGTAACCAAATACCACCTGTTCCCCAAAACTTATTGAAATAAAAAAGTGTATTTATATATGTGTGTGTAAAAGATAGAAAATAAAGGTGTCTTTAATTAAAATTACATTTAAACCTAAAATTTGGAGTTTGAAACATTAAGAAGGAGTTACAGGAACATATGTGTAGAACAGAGGCTCTACATAGAGTTCTTCCATTGAAAATTTGAAATAGTCTATATAATCTACATTTAATGGATATCTATTATGTGACATGCACTCATATATATTCTACTTGACATTTTCAATAGGAAAATATTCTATTCTACTCTTTAATAATCTCATCAGACAGTTGCTATTTCTGGGAACAGATCTAAAATGGGAGAAAAAAAGAAGAAGAAAATTAGTTGGTTTATACAGCTAAGGGAGATAAAAGGAAGTCATGAAGTAGAAACGAAGTTCAAATCCTGAAGGCAGACTGAAATAGAAATGTGCATATGTAGAAGTAGAGGAGAGAAGGAAAAGCAAATAAACCTATGGCATGAGAAAATGGATTTAGCTAAACGAAAAAAATGGAAAGGAAAAACCAGCCTTGTTCAATTAATTGAGCCTTCTGAATTGTTAAATAATATTAATGAAGTCATAAGCATTGATTTTCACATTGACTTGAACCTGATGATGAATAAATATGTTGTGACGTTTTTCACTCTACAATTTTAAAGTTTAATTTAACCTTTGCTAATAATTTATTTCATATTTAGTTTTACTGATAGAATTCTCTGACTTCCTAGTCATATTTTTCAAAAATGGTAGCATTCTCAGATTTCATGTGCTACTTATATCATCTGTTTGATTATTTAAATATATTATTGAACACTGCCTACAAATTACTTTCCACTGCAGGGCAAGTAAAGAAAATAAATAAACAGGTATGCCCACTTTATCTTATAAATTGCAATCTACATAATCTTACAATGTTGTGATTTCCCACAATGTCAACAATTAATTTTGTTAGTTTCCTAGGATGGGTAGATAGCAAGCTTTAGGCTGTAAGTGTTAGAAACAAAATGCCTTGTTCTTCCTAATCAAATGCCCTTAGGCAAAGGTTAAAGCATATCAAATTATCCTTACAATCCATCGAGTATTTTCTTTTTCTTGTTAGAGTAAACATCAAGGAATAAACTTAATCTAATATCATGTATTTGAAGGAAGTTCTATTCAGCATTTATTGTTTCAATTTATCTAACTTACATATTGAAATGCTTAATGTATATCTCTACAGATGCAATTACTTAAATTGAAGTTAGAACATAATTTTATATTCTGAAATTACACATTTAAAACATAATAAAAGGATGCTTGATTTTAGTAATCTTACCAATATTTTTCAAAACTCTGATATAAAATCAATTATTTATCATCATTATTATGCATTATTTGGTGTTGATGGTAGAAAATGTCTTAGTCTTTTCAAGCTGCTATAAGAAAATATCTTAGACTAGATCACTTATAAAAAATAAAAATTTGTTTCTCACAGTTATGAAGGATGGAAAGTCCAAGTTCAAGGTGACAGCAGATCCAGCAGTAAATTAGGGTCTACCCTCCATTTTAAAGATGGTGCCTTATTCATGTGTCTTCACATGGTGGAAACAATAAATAAGCTCTCTCCAACATCTTTCGTAAAGACACCGATTCCATTACCACAGAACTTATCTCCCAATAGTGTGGAACTGGAGATTAAGTTTCAGTACCTGCATTTTTAGAAGACACAGGCATTTAGATTATAGCATAACATGTAAAAGATATTCACACTATATTTTACAGTGAAAACACCAATATGCACACATGAAAATAGTAACTACTTGATTTTGCTAATATTTTCATGAGAAAATCAATTGTGAAAAGATATACATATATCATTTCAGAGTCAATATCTTCATTTTTTTGTTTACAAACAGTATAGAATACATTTAATAAATAGAACAAATTTTCTAGACCTGCAATAATCTTGCATGTTCTTCACATGTACCCCCAAACCTAAAATGCAATAAAAAATATATACATTAATAAAAAAAAAAAGGAAGTCCAAAAGTGGGCATGAAGTCAGGAAGAAGTGGTAGGGGCAACCCTGGAAAATCCTTTCCTCCATGACTACACTGATTCAGCAATGATCACAGAAATTTTTTTCTTAAGAAGTTCTGAAGATCATTGAAAGCCTCTTTCCCCAGCTGAACAGGAAACCAAATTTATCAAAGCCAATAGGGAGATTAAGAACACCCTTTTACCAGAACCACCATCCCCAGCATAGAATCATAAAATTGGGAAGACATCCCCTAGCTCCCAGCTTCTCTCGGGGGAGGGAAAGAGTTGGTTCACACATCCAATGTTATAGACTGCTTGTGGAGGTTTCTTGGAAAACTGGCTTTTATTTTGTGAGGCTTGGAATGCTGATGGGACCAGCACAGTCAGGCCACATAGAAAAAAAAGCAGATGGCAGCTTGTGTTGGCAGTCAGGATAGCTACTCCTCCCAGCTCAGCATAGTGTAAATGGAAGAAAATTCCTAGCTTCCAGCTTCTGCCCTGGGGAGGAAAGTAGAGCCAGGTGTTCAATGCCCCAGCTCCTCCAGAGGTGCCCAAAGAACTTGCTTATATCCTGCCTATCAAAGAATACTAATGAATCTGATGTAAACTAGCTGCCTAGGGTAGAATACAAATGAGGTATGAGCTATCATTCACCAAAACTTCTCCCCCTAGGATCAGCACAAAGAGAATGAACGAAAAACCCCAGCTCCCAGCTTCTTTCTGGAGAAGTAAAGAATTGAATGGTGCATCCAATGACCCAGAATTTCTGGTAGCTGCCTAAGGACCTTGCTTTTATCTTACTATCCTGTTGTACAGATAGGACCTAGCTTACCCTATATACCCAGGGCCTGCAAAGACCGAAGAAAGTGGATTGGAGTAGCACAAAAGTTTGAGAGGCTCTCAGAATCTCTGACTGGGTTGATCGATAAAAGACTTCACCTATAAAATACCAGTCTATCAAGATTGGGATATGTGGCTGCTTTGTCTAATGTAGAGACACCAACACAGAAAATCAGTGAAGATGAAGAAACAGGCTAATATGCTTCAAGTAAAAAAGCAATGTAAATCTCCTGACACCAACGCTAATGAAATGGGTCTGTACAATTTACCTAGTGAAGAATTCAAATTAACAGTAATAAAGATGGTCAGTGAGGTCAGGGAAATAATACATGAACAAATTGATAATTTAAACAAAGACATAGAAAACATTTTTTTAAAAGGAACAAGCAGGGCCAGTGTGGTGGCTCACACATGTAATCCAAGCTCTTTGGAAAGCCACCGCAGGCTGGTCAGTTGAGGCCAGAACAGCATTGCCAACATTGTTCAAGACCAGCCTGGCCATAATGGTGAAACCTAGTCTCTACTAAAATTACAAAAATTAGCTGGAGTTGGTGGTGCATATCTATAATCCCAGGTACTCAGGAGGCTGAAGCAGGAGAATCACTTGAACCCATGAGGCAAAGCTCACAGAGAGCTGAGATCTTGTCACTGCACTCCAGTCTGGGTACCAGAGTGATACTCTGTCTCAGAACAACAACAACAACAACAACAACAACAATAACAAATAATAAACAAAGGAACAAGCAAATAATAGAGGTGAAGAATACAATAATTGAACTAAAAGATTCACCTGAAAGATTCAAGAGCAAACTATATCAAGCAAATAAAGGATCAGTGAACTCAAAGGCAGGTCATTTGAAATTATTCAGTTAAAAGAGCAACAGGTAAAAAAATAAAAATAAAATTTGTTTGTTTACAAACAAGTCTTAAATTTAAGAAAACTGAAATCTTCTCAAGTACCATTTCTGACCACAATGAAATCTAACTCAAAACCAAAAGCAGAAGGACTGGACAATATACAATTATGTGGAAATTAAACATTCCACCCTTAAACCACCATTGGGTAAAATAAGAAATCAAAAGAAAAAATAAAAAATGCCTTAAGAAAACAAAAATGAAAATACAGTATGCCAAAACCTATGGGATGTAGCACAATCAGTACTAAAAATGAAATTTACTGCTATAAATTACATTAAAATGAATGAAAAATCTCAAATAATCAACCTAATGTTACATATCAAGAAACTAGATAAACAAGAACAAAGCATGCCCAAAATTAGCAGAAGGAAGAAAATAATAAAAACATGTAAAAACAAATGAAATAAAGAATAGAAGACATTGTAGAATTATTTTTAAAATATAAATAAATTCCACAAAGCTTTAGCTAGACTAGCTAAGACTAAGAGTGAAGACTCAAACAAAATCATAAATGAAAGCGAATACACTATTATTGATGTCACAGAAATAAAAAGAATCATGAGACTATTATGAACAATTATATGCCTACTAACTGAATAACCTAGAAGAAATGCGTGCTTTGTAGAAACATACAACATATCAACACTGAATTATAAAGAAATAGAAAGTCTTAACAGACCTATAAGTAGTATAGAGATTCAATCACTCAGTAATTAAAAAAAAAAAAAAACAACAAAGAAAAGTGTAGGATCAGATGGCTTCGCAGGTGAATTCTAGTAAATATTTAAAGAAGAATTAACTCTTTTCTTCTCAAATATTTCCAGAAAATTGAAGAGAGAAGACTTCTAAACTCATTTTATAAGACTATAATTATCCTTATGCCAAAGTCAGACAAAGGCACCACGTGAAAACTACAAGATAGTCCTGATAAATGTAAATACAAAAATGCTCAATAAAACCTAGCAAATTTTGTTCAACAACACACTAAAAAGGTCATAAATCATGATCACATGAATCTTTTCCTGGGATGCAAGGATGGTTCAACACACAAAAATCAATCTTGTAACCACATTAACTAAGAATAAAAATGATGTGATCATCTCAATAGATGCAGAAAAAGCACTTGACTTAATTCAACACATCTTCACAATAAAGAACACTCAACACACTAGGAATAGAAGAAGAGCACCTCATCACAGAAAATCCTTGCATGAAAAGCCCACAGCTAACATCAGACTCAAGGGTGGAAATTTGAAAGCTTTGCTTCAAAGATAAAGAAGGAGGCAAGAACATAACTATAAAGGTGAAAAGCTTGTACACTTAAAACTACAAAATACTGATGAAAGAAATCAAAGAAGGTATAAACAAATAGAAAGACATTCTGTTCATGGATTGGAAGAATTAATAGTGTTAAATGTTCATACTGCCAAAAGCAATCTAAAAATTTAATTTAAGCCCTGTCAGAATCACAATTCTATTTTTTTTACAAAAAAAAATCTTTTTAATTCTAAAATTCATATGTACCCACAAAAGAACAGGAAGCACCAAAGCAATCTTGAAAAAGAACAAAGGCAGGGGGGCATCAGACTTCATGATTTCAAAATATGTTAAAAATCTATGTTATGAATTTAACTAAAAATGTAATTTGTCTCTTTACAGCCAAAGAAACAACAGAATGAAAAGACCATAGACCACAGAATGGAAGAAAACAATTGAAAACCATATATCAGATAAGCAGTTAAGTACCAAAATGCATAAAAATTCCTATTACTCAATAGCAAAAGAAAACACCTAATATCTCAATTAAAAAGTGGGCTAAAACTTGAGCAGATATTTACCAAAAAAAGACACACAAATAATGAACTGGTAGATAGATTAGACAGATTAGATAGATAGGTAGGTAGGTAGGTAGATAGATAGATAGATAGATAGATAGATAGATAGATAGATGCTCAGTGCCAATGATAATCAGAAAAGCGCAAATCAAAACCACACTGAAATATCTCAAACTGTCAGGTGGCTATTATAATAAAAACAAAAGACAAGTATTGCTGAGCATGGGGAGACATCAAAACACTTTTATGCTGTTGCTGGGAATACAAAAGGTACAGTTGCTATGGAAAACAGTATGAAGCTTTCTCAAAAAATCAAACAGAACTACCACATCATCCAGCAATTCAACTTCTCGATATTTATTCAAAATAAATGAAATTGAGATCTTGAGAAGATATTAGCACTTCCATGTTTATTGTAAATAATAGCCAAGATATGGGAACAACCTAGATGGTCACCAAAGGATGGATGAATAAAAGAAGGAAATATTATTTTAAAACATGTGATAACATGCATGCCATAGAAAAATATTTGATTTTTTTATGTTATGTTATTCTTGTATTAAGAAGGTAATTTTGTAATGTGTAACAACATGGATGAAACTTGAGGGCATCCTGCTAAGTGAAATAAGCTAGTCAAAGAAGGACAAATTCTGCATGCTTCTTCTTGTATAAGGTATCTAAAATAATCAAATTCATAGAATCAGATTGTGAAAATGTGGATTCCAGGGGAGGAATGAAAAGGAAAACTGGGAGTTGCTAAATTATGCTAAAATAATGTTTAATTGGCATGCAGTTTCAGTTAAGCTAGATGAATAATTCTGGATATCTGCTGCCAATATTGTACCTATAGTGAACAATACTGCATTGTTCACTTAAAATTTCTTAGGAGGGTAAACCTCAGGTTATGTTTTATTACCACAATAAAATAAAATAAAGCAGCCCCACTGTTTGTATTGTGACACACACATATACACTTATAATAATGTGCAATTGCAGAATATTTGTTTCTTGAATTTCCAGTTATTCTTAATTTCAGGAATATGTTTTATGAGTTAAGAAACACTGAGTTCTTACATATTATTACTTATAATTTTATATTTTGTTTATAGATGAATATTCACTGTGCTGTAGAATTCTTAATGATAAAGTATGCATTTTTCTCAGTATAAATAACATAGTCTACGATGTTGAAAATTCCCAAATTTTTCATTCCAGAATCTGTTTTAAAAACATATTCCTCATATAAGAATGTGTTGTCCTTTCCATTGTAAAAATGATATTTATAACTACAATTGTATAATTGTCATTAGAATAAATCTGAATTCTGCTTAGTGAGGTTTTTAAGCATATACAAAAATAAAATTTACATCCACAAATATTATGCTTGATGATAATTTTTAACGAATATTTCTAATTTTCCCCCTGAAGAAAAACAAAGAATTTCAGAAATGTTAAGATAACAAACTAGTTGTATGCTTTTTCATTTTTTATGGGCTCTTGAAATGCAATACCTTTAGTTTAAGTGTCAAAAAGTGGAAGCTCCCTGATTGCCTTGCAAATCTGTAATATAGGCTAATAGTCAGAAGACTAAACTAAACATAGTCCTTCAATAAGGACAATTTCCACATTAGTTCTTAGCAACTACTAGTGTAGTAAGTTAAACAGTGTCCCTCCAAAATTCACACCTACATAGAGCCTCAGAATATGATCTTATTTAACATATGGTCTAATTAGATGTGATTAGTTAAAAATCTCAAATAAACTATTCTAGATTTAGAGTGAGCTCTAAATCCAAGGACAGATACTGAAATAAAAAGAGAAGACACTGATGTTCAGAGGAAAGAAGGCCATGTAAGGATGGACATGGGGATTGAAGCTGTGCTATCACAAGCTAAGGAATTCCGGGGCCAATAGAAACTAGAAGAAGCAAAAAGGGATGCTTCCCAAGAGCCTACAAACACTGACTTCACATTTTCAGCCTCCCAACCCATAAAACAAGAAATTTCTATTGTCTTAAAATGTGCAATTTGTGGTACTTTGGTGTTCTCCCAATCCCATGAAAACAAATACTATTACTTTGAATGGTAATGTTATAAGAGAGTGCTGTTTTCTTGGGGTTAATTCGAATACTTACTCTGCCAGTGTAAAATAGAAAGAGGAACCAGTCATGTACAAATAAAGAGAAAACATAGCCTGCCAATAGATAGAAGAGCTAATACCAGTGGGACTAAAAAATAAGATATGGGAATGCACAGTCATGTATTCAATCACAAATATTCATAAAATACATATTTCCAAGAAGTTAGTATGTGTCAGGTGATATGGTAATCACTAAGGAGATAAAAGCCATAAAAATAACAACGAAAAGCCTCAGCTCTTAAGGTATTCAGTGCTCTTCAGTCTATTCAAAAAAAGAAAAATACGTATTTCAATCCATATTATTAACTAATATGAAAACTGTAAGCACTGTATGTTATTGGAATAAATGAGTCTTCAATTCCATCTGGATCAGTGGTTCTCATCTTAACTAGCATTGACATCACCTAGGGAGTTGGAATATATATATATATATATATATATATATATATATACTCTGTCTCTCCATCTTTGTCTATTAAACACATGTACACACACTCAAAAGTGTACATCACACACATTTGTTATTTAGTTTTATTAGAAAATGAGCTTAAAAGGAAATACCCAAGAAAAAAAAATAGAGAGAGGTAAAAAGATACTTCAAATCATTGATATATTTGTTCAAAAGCTCATTGACTTTTTTTTTTCCTTAAGGATGTTGAATATTGGCCCCCACTCTCTTCTGGCTTGTAGAGTTTCTGCTGAGAGATCTGCTGTGAGTCTGATTGGCTTCCCTCTGTGGGTGACCTGACCTTTCTCTCTGGCTGCCCTTAGCATTTTTTCCTTCATTTCGACCCTGATGAATCTGATAATTATGTGCCTTGGGGTTGCTCTTCTTGAGGAATATCTTTGTGGAGTTCTCTCTGTTTCTTGAATTTGAAATTTGGACTGCCCTGCTCAGTCTGGGAAGTTCTCCTGGATAATATCCTGGAGTGTGTTTTCCAGCTTCAATTCACTCTCCTCATCATATTCAGGTACATCAATCAAGCGTAGATTAGGTTTTTGCACATAATCCCATATTTCTTGGAGGCTTTGTTCATTTCTTTTCACTCTTTTTTCTCTTGCATTGCCTTCTCTTTTCACTTCATTGAGTTGATCTTCAATCTCTGATATCCTTTCTTCTGCTTGATCGATTCAGCTATTAAAACCTGTGTTTGCTTCATGTAGTTCTCCTGCTGTGTTCTTCAACTCCACCAAGTCGTTTATGTTCTTCTCTAAGCTGGTTATTGACTGGAAAATCCCTGGCTGGAAGCGCCCTGCCCCCAGGAAGTACCCAACCTCCATACTGAAAAGCCCCGTATGCTTCCCG
>PVKV010018984.1:14295-43448 GCA_004027835.1 Alouatta palliata
AAAATTCAAACAAAGCCCCTAGCTCGGCTCCAAACTGACACATCAACTTCCCGCCCATACCAATAGCTAAACCAATCCCCAACCTCCACATCAGCTCTCCCTTCCCTTTCCCCCGCCCAGTTCCCACAACTCTATAAAAGCCCTGAGCAGGCTCACCTGGGCGCGGTTGCTGGCTCTCCTCCCTTGTGTGAGCCCGGCCTGCCCAGAGGATTTCCAATAAAGCCTGAATGCGGTTACATCTGTGTCTTCCTGACTTAATTCGGCCACGCGTGGGGTTCAAGTAACGAGGGTTCAAGCAGGCCAGACAGTTATTCTACTTAGCATTTCGTCTAACCTTTTTTTAAGGTTTTTTGTTTCTTTGCATTGAGTTAGAACGTGTCCTTTAGCGCTGAGAAGTTTGTTATTATCCACCTTCTGAATCCTGTTTCTGTCAATTCTTCACACTCCTTCTTGGTCAAGTTGTGATCCTGTGTTGTTGAGGAGTTGTGATCCCTGGAAGGAGAAGAGGTGTTCTGGTCTTTGGTGGTTTCACCTTTTTTGTGCTGTTTTCTTCCCATCTTTGTGGATTTACCTGGCTGTGGTGTCAGACAGCTGCTTGATGAGGTAGCTTGTCTGCCTGTGGGGGCGCTACTGGGTTTTCAGGGACTCCTTCAGGTTACTAGGGAAGCTTCCTGTGTCTTTTTTGTTTATGCTGGGAGATTAGGCCTGCCTCTTCCACTGACCTGTAGGTGTTGCTGAGTTGTGGAGAACACCATCCCGTTGCTAGGTAGGCTTCCTGTGTTTTTTGTTAAAACATGTAGCCCGGTCCCACCCCTCTAGTGGTGGGTTGTGCCCTTCCTCCACTGGGCTGGATCATTCAGGGTTCATCTCAGACTGTGGCACTGGCTCCACAACCCACTAGAGTCAGAGTTTCAGCCCTCTAGGGTTTGTGGGAGAGGTTAGGGACCCGCCCAGCTGCACTGGGCAGTCTCCCCCTTTCAGCTTTCTCTCTCTCCGGTCATGGGGTAGGGGCTGCCCATCTGCTCCCTCCCGCCCACTTACAGCTCCCTCTCTCTCTGGGCGGGGGGAGGGGGCGATAGCTCAGTCTGCATACTCTTATTCAACTCTGCACTTGTAATTCCCAGTGCTTGACTGGCAAGGATCCCCTGTTCTGTGTATTGCTGAGGCTTTTGGGGAAATGCTGTATCTGGAACTGAGCGCTAGAGGTGGAGCCTCTGACTCACCAGTCAGATGAACTTTCTGCGTGAAGCAGCACCCCTCCCTGCCTCGGTCTACCCTGAGTGGGCTTTGCTCACCTTCAGACCAGACCCCTTGAAATGCACCTAGTACCTCGTTTGGAGCTAGGAGATCTCTGGGTTTCTGCGTCTCTTTCACTGGGTGTTGTGCGCTGGAGTTGCGTCTAATCTCACTATCCACATTATTAATGACTAGCTACAATATAATTATGTCTTTTATTTGGAGGGATAAAATACAGCATTATTGCATTGCTTTCTTCATTAATCATCATTAAAATGTACTGGAAAAATTGAATCCAGATTGCTCTGGTAGAAGTGCTCTTTGCCTGCTGAGTGTCTCTTTAAGGACCAGAGGCTCTGTAGCTACAGTCATGAGCTGCATAAAATCTTTGCTGTCAATGACAGACCACATTTATGACAGTGGTTTCATAAGCTTATAATATTGCATTTTTACTGTGTATTTTCTATGTTTAGATATGTTTATACCAGCAAATACCATTGTGCTCCAATTGCCTACAGTATTCACTACAGTCACACGGTATACAGGCTTACAGCCTAGGAGCAATAGGCTGTATCTTGTAGCCCAGGTGTATAGTAGGCCATACCATCTAGGTTTGTGTAACTATATGATATTGGCACAATGAAATAACCTAATGACACATTGCTCAGAACAGATATTCATCGTTAAGTGAGACATGATTTGTCTCCATCCTAAATATCGTCAGCTCACACCTGAATTACTCCAAGTTCCTCTAACTGATCTCCACGCTTTGCTTCTCATTTCTCAGTCTATCTGCAATTTAGTCTCAACAGAGCGGCCAAAGTCATCCTTTCAAAATCTAAGTTGGATTATGTCATTCCTTTGCTCAAAACCTTTCAAAGTCTACATATTTCATTCAGAATAAAAGTCAAGTCTACAAATGATTTACAATTTCTGATCTCATCTTCTCACTCTCCAATTTGAACCACACTAGCCTTCCTGCAACTTCTCTAAAATGTCAGAGAGGTTCCTATATTAGCCCTGGCAGGAATGCTACTCTCCTAGATAAATCTGCATGGCTAGCCCCACATTCCATGTAAGGCTTGATCTAACATCAGCTCTTCAGTCAGTACTAGCCTAAGAACCATATTTAAAGTAGCAACCTCCAATACCCTAAATCCCAGCACTCCCAATCTCTTTCATTTTATTATACTCTATCATTTTCTGCAAAGTACGCATTGCCTTCTAAAATGTTATATAATGTACTTACTTGTATGTTTTCCATATTCTTATATTTTCTATTCATATTTATTTTTTACTTTAGAATATAAGCTCCATGGGAACTGAAATTTTTCTTTCCTTGTTGCGAATGTGCTACACCAAAGTGTTCTGGCTTATTGTTAATATATGCTAAATATTGGTTGTATGTAGTCCTTGAACTGCTAGTGGAATATTTCCCACCAACTGCTTCTACCACTTTCCAATGGTGAAAGTAGTGGCGACAACCTGGTTATCTTAAGAAAATAGGATAGGAATTGATTTATCTTTAATTAATAATTCACGTGATGGTATCTGTCACTTTTGTTGTTTTTGATTTTAGCATTCATTTGTACATGAACCATAAAAACAAGATTTGATTCTGAAAGTAGGTGCATATTCCACTATGTATAGAAAATCTCCTAGAAAATAAAAACAGCACAAAGATAGGAGTAAGCTGAGAAGCTGAGAGCAAGAGGGGAAAATATAGATATGTAATAATACATTTTTAGTGTCAGGGTAAAATATTTCTACCAGTTTTCATCATCTTTTCCAACCACTGATATTAAGTATTTTTTACTCTCAACAAATTAACTCAGATTTCAAGCAGTTATATCCCAAATGTTTTACTAACACTGTGAAAGTTTGATCCTTTGTTGCTATAGTTTTGCCAAAGCTGTTCTGACAGTTAGTCTTAAGGTCTCTAGACAATTTATTTTGATACAGAAATTAATTATAAAAATCATGTCCAATTGATTCTATATTCCTGGTAAAATTTAATATGGCCCTAACAACTTATTAAAATAGTATTATATGCTGTTTAGATATTTTAAACTTAAAGTTTCTTTTTTAATCCAAACACGTGCAAATATTTTTCTAATCTCCTTTGCACATGTTTAAAAATCTATCAACTTTTCTTTAGTGTCTTTATTTAGAAAAATACAGCTGAGGCCGGGCGCGGTGGCTCACGCCTGTAATCCCAGCACTTTGGGAGGCCGAGGCGGGTGGATCACGAGGTCAAGAGATCGAGACCATCCTGGTCAACATGGTGAAACCCCGTCTCTACTAAAAGTACAAAAATTAGCTGGGCATGGTGGCGTGCACCAGTAGTCCCAGCTACTCAGGAGTCTGAGGCAGGAGAATTGCTTGAACCCAGGAGGCGGAGGTTTCGGTGAGCTGAGACAGCGCCACTGCACTTCAGCCTAGGCAACAAGAGCGAAACTCCGTCTCAAAAAAAAAAAAAAAAAAAGAAAAATACAGCTGATCGTCACTCATTTTATATCTACAAATATGCCCATGACCACCTATTTTCAGTACTATGAAATGAGTGCTTTTTATCTTGACACTCCCTTTTAAATTCCCATTCTGTTTGCTCTGAAGTAACATGAACAAACCCGAAGTTCCCGTTTTCTAAATTGTGCAGGAATTTTAGGTATGAATTCATATTACCCTAAATATCATGCTTGCCTTCTCATTTATCTCAGATTTCCTTTCAGAACCCAATCCATTTCATAACCCAGTTTAAAATGTCTCTCTCTCTGAAACATACAGATCTGCAATCTCATTTAATTTCACTCCTTATTGATCTGCCCCTTTGTACCGTTACAAATATTTCTTATAGTAGAATATTTTCTGTCACATCTACTAATTATATAATTATCTTCTGTTTAATTAGCATTTGGGGTCCTTGAAAGTCAGTACAATTTAGTTTCTAATATATTTTACCACAAATTTATCCTCTATGCAATTGTATTTATAGTTTGCTTTGCTTCATAAATTAAAAACTCTGTAAAGTGCAAATGTCCTATAATTTACATGCTGTTTGTAATATTAACTATTTGTTAGTACATGTGTACATTCAATGACAATGTACATAATTCATTCTGAAGCTCACTGCATTAACAATAGAGGAGATGTTGGTATTAACAGAAGTATTGTTTTTACGCTTATGGATGTGCTTTTGTCTTAGCATCTTGATAGTTCTAATTGCATTATTCACATGTCTCTAAATATCTATTACTTCTCATTATAGTTTTCAAATGCATTGCTTTTTTATATTTACTTTTTCATAACATATGTTCTTATTTATGAGATTGCTCTAAAATAAAAAAGATTAAGTAGTATAATTGTAAAACTATTACAAGCATATGTATACATATAAACACTCTTTTATTAACTAAACATATCTTTTCTACTAAATGTAAACTCTAAGAGGACCTATTACTACTATGAATAGTAATGGATTAGGTCTTGAGATGTGTAGTTTTAATAAGAAAGACAACACATCCTAGCCTCACCTGATGGCTTACCTGAAGGGATGCCACTCAATGAGGAGAAATGGGTTAGAAAAACTGTTAGAAGTCCTTAAAAGCTAACCTTTGCTACCTTACTCAAAACTATTGGGAAGAATAAAACATTGTTTTGAATCTGGAAGATCCTTTGATAATTGAATACATAGATATTATTAAGAAGGGGGAAACTGGGTGCTGAATGTTGAAACTTCATACTCCTACCTCCCTGTTCTTACAAAATTCTAGACGGTAGACACAACTCTGAATAGGAGATCGGAGTCCTTTTCTGTGAAAAATTTGGTTTGTCAAGAAGAAAGACTCAAATACACTGGAATGAGAAATCATTCAATAATCACCCCACACAGATCAGCATATAGTGAATTCCAAGGTCACCACGCTCAATCCTAGGTTCAAATTTTGAGGTCAAAGTTTAATTTTTAAAATATTTTTACTGTCACATATAAACTAACAATAAAAGATTATGATATATCTAAAGAAAGCTTCTAATCTAAATGACAAAGAACAAAATAAATAGAAAACAAGCCAATTGGTGGAAACAAATTATGCAGACATTAAAAACTATTTTAATATCTTCAGAATTGTACAAAAAGGTATGGAACTCTGATACCATAATACAAAAAAATCAAGAATTAAAATGAACTCATAGAATTTAAAACATGATAATAAAAGAAAACAATATAAAAGTTAATAAAGTTGAAGAATTCAAAAAATTGAACACAAAGAAAATATGAGATAAAACTAATTAAATTAGATGATCACAGTATACAAAACTTTTCCCAAAACAGCTTACAGAGAAAATAGAACGGAGAAAATTATAAACGAATATTTCAGAACCAGAGAATGCCTACTTTCAGATTAAAAGATGCCACTCTATGTGATTACCACATTCTATGAAAATAAATTCATACCAAGTTACAGTCAAAAGCACATGTTTGGGACTATCAGAGCACTATGACCAATGAGAAGAATCAAAAAGCTTCTAGAGAAACTATAAAAGATAAATATCAGATAAAAGATCAGATCTCCAAATGGCTTGAGATTTCTCAATAGCATCTCTGGAAGCAAAAAAAAAAAAAAAAAAAAAAAGCAATGGGGCAGTCGCTAAAAGACTGAAAAATAATTTCCAACCTCAAAATTTTATACTCAGAAAATTAGGTATAAGGGTAGAAAACAAATATTTTCAGACATTTACGATCTCCATATATTTTTCTCCCAAGGAACAGTTTTAAATCTGTTATTAGAAGATGTGTACCTCAAGTAAGACAGTAAACCAAGAAAGGAACATAAATTGCATAAGCTGAAAAATCAAAAACAACAGAAAGGTGAGTAAAATTCCCAGGATCAACCAGTTCATACTGGAGAAGTGTGACTCTATTATGCATAAATTTGAAAAACTTAACTTTTCTAAGCTCATACTTTCTCATCTTTGAAATGGGAATAATTGCAGCCCATAATGCATAGGGTTTTATTAGGTAAATAAGGCTATATATATATATTACATTCTCAGCATAATATACTATTATACATTATTATTATTATTATATGAAACTAAAACCTTTTCTTAGCATTTTTCTTCTTAAAATATTTCAAAGTCTCCTCTATAATTACCTCCACCCCACTCCACCCAACACAAGCTCCTCATGCAATAACCTCCACGTTGTGAATTCTGATATTTCTCCCAAGACATCTCGTGCTGCTGGCTGATCATACATGACTCACAGGAAAGGCTACATCAAATTTTCTGGAATGTCATTAACTTCCCTTCTCTCCCTATAAGCAACAATCATGCCTTTTAAATTGAGATAAAATGTCCTCAATTACAGAGATCCCTCTTATACCCACATGCACACAAGTTGGGTAAGATACATGCAAGAGTTTGCACAAGCCCTTTACACACTCCTATCCTGCATTTAGAGCATTGTCTTGAAATTTTCTCTTTTTGCCACTAAACAGAGCTTCCTAAAATCTGAAAGATTGTCTGTTCTTTGTAATTTTCTCTTTTCACTTTTTGGTTGACTTCAACATATATTTATTCAGTGTCTCCTGTGACTGGGCTCTTTTCCAATTATTAATGTTTTTTTAAGTGTTGTATTTGTTGTGAAAAGTTTATTCAAATGTTTTGTTTAATACAAATAGTACTTGTCAAAGTCCTTTCTCTAGTTACTATCTAACTGGATGCTGCTCAAATCTTCTTGCAGATCTGGAGCTGAAAGTCAGTTGATATATCCTGCTTCCAGCAAGAAACACTGTACAATCAATTATTTCTATCTTCCTTTACATGATACCCAGGTATATGCAAATACAATCGATCAAACTTTAAATCTCAGAATATTTCTCTTGCTTTTGGTTCCATACCTGAACATCTGGATTTACTAATAGACTCTAAAAATTTTCAGGGTTTAAGTAACTATTTCATACTCTTATATTTACTGTTTTGAACAGTCTTTTGCCGGAAGCTGCAGCCTCTGGATAAATATACAGCAGAGATTCTTGTATATTGATAAACATATGAATAAACTTGGGGTCTTATTAAAAGGCAGATTCAGAGTTAAATCTAGGCTAGGGCCTGAGGTTCTAAGATTCCAACTCACTTCAGTTGATACTTATGCTTACAGTCTGCAGAAAGGAGCTGAAGTGGCCAGGCTCTAGTGGAGAGATCAGTGGATTGAGACACAAGAGTAGCAGAGGTGGTGACAGTGGTGTTGGTGACCCAGACACCTTCAAAGGTAAAATCTTTTCATTAGAGTAACAGAACTACAAAATTCTGGTGCTAAAATGTGAATTGCTTTGCTAATAGGGAAATCATTGATGAAAGGATTATATATCTCTAAGTGTCTTCAAGCAAACTAAAATATTTTGTTCTATAATAACAGCCTCACCATCAATTTCTTACTTTTACTGAATACCTGTTTTATACTTACTGAGGCATACACACATTATTTTATCTTGTATTGTATTCTGATTTGATGCTATTAATACTCTTATTTTACAAATGAGGAAACTGGGGCATGAAGATGCTAAGTAACTTGCCTTAAAATCAGCAAGGTTGACCCTGTGATTTGAACCTAGTCTGACTGACCACTGCAGTGATATTCTTAACAAAGTTCTAGAGATTACAGAATTTAGAGTCTAAATATGAGTAGGATATATGAAAAAAATAATCTTAATCCAACCAAAAAGAGAAATAATTGTTAAAATGTAACTGATTCTAATCATTGGTTGTTAATCAATTTTAGGTTTTGTTGTTTCATTTCTTCCTCTGAAGGTCTTTATCATTTTTTAAATAGGAAGTTCAAGTTGATTATTGCAAAGATGCCAGCCATATGGCATTAAATCAGAAGTCTCACGAATTATTTGGAAGCTTCTTTTGATCTCGCTTTTGAAAACAGCATGATCTCATTTTGTGTCAATCCTCTGAATTTATTTTGGAATCTTAACCCATTTAGAATAACTTTTTTTTTTTTGTTTTCTTGGTTTTTAAATGTCAGTTTGAAAGGCCCTAAAATTCTTGATATTTGACACTTGGCAAAACTGATTTTAGCTTTGGCAAAATAGACACAATTAAAAATGGAAATATGCATTAGATTGTTTGTGAATCATGTTTCCTCAGAAAAGGAAAAATATTTTATTCAGCATCAATAAAAATACACAGCCTCTAACAAGGGAAGTGATGGCCTATTATATCCTCAGTTTAGTGAGGCATTACCTAGAGTGTTATATTCTACTGGGAGCACACACTTTCAAAGGGTCATTTGAAAACTGAAAACTTGCAGAGATAAGTGTCACTGATGACAAGAGGATTAGAAACCTGTCATATTAAATGTGTTTGTAAGCACACACAACCTTTAACGTGAAGATATAAATGGGACAGAAGAGCTGTTTATAAATTTTTCAAGTGCAGTTGATTATGTAAAAAAATTAATGTCTTTCTCTGTGGCCGCAGAATAACAGAATAGGAATGAATGCGTAAAAGCTGTAGGTGGTTTGATTTATGACCATTTAAGAAAGAGAACCTCTCCCCTAAAATTAAAGCTGCCAAAGCACTCATATATGATTATTTTGGTGAGTTATCAACTCATTCACCCAACCATGGAGCATTTTCTGAAGCCTTGTCTGCAGTAAGCACTGTTCCAGCATGAACACAAAAAGCTACTTTCGTTGAGATTTCAATCTAATATAAAGAAGGGAAGGAGGAGTGTAAATGCACCGAAGAAAATAGGCAACATGATAAAAATGCCTGGGGAAGAACTATGGTGAACAGGATGGCCAGGGAAGGCTTGATATATGAGCTGAGAGAGAAAATATGAGAAGGAGTTACCTATGTGCTACGGATGGAATTGTCCCATCCCCCTGAATTCACATGTTGAAGCCCTAATCTCTCCTCTGAAGGTATTTGAAGATGGAAATTTTGGAAACTGATTTTGTTTAGATGAGATCAAAAGGGTGGGTGCCTTCCAGATTAGAGTACTGTCCTTATAAGAAGTACCAGAGAGCTTGCTCTCACTCTTCTCTGTGTAGGAGCATATCTAGAAGGTGGCCCTCTGCAAGCTAGGAGAGCTCTCAACAGAATCCAACCTTGCTGGCACCCTGATCCGCTAATTTTAGCCTCCACAATTATGAGAAATAAATTTCTGTCATTCAAGTCACCCAGCCTATGGTATTTTATTATGGCAGCCCAAGCTGATTAAGACATTATGCAAAGATCCAGGGGACAAATTAACAAATATAAGCAGAGATCATGAGGTGATAACCAGCTTAGAATTTCAGAGGAACTACAAGACTAAGGCTGCATTTTAACGAGTAAGAGAAAGAAAGAGTGATATGTGTGGGGGTCTCAGACAAAGGCAGCTGCCTTTCTCATACTTTGAACAAATAGGTAAACTCTTATGAGAATGTCTGCAATTCACATCCTCTATGTGTCCAAAACTCCCATATTAAAATTCTTCTTTGGGAAAATTGTGATGTATGCATTATATAAGCCTAGGTAAATATTTTATTCCTCATAACAAGCAAAAATAAAAAAGGAATTTTAAGATCCTTGTGGTAGATTACACTTCCAAGATAGTGGCCAAAAGATTTTCCATCTTCCATGTTTTTATATGAAGTTTACACTCTTCTTTTTCAAAGAATGGGCTCTGCATATCCTTTTGAATGACCTTCTGGCTTCTGCTTTGTCTGTTAGGATTCTTGTTATAATTCAGCTATCATAATGTAAAGAAGGCCAAGTCACATGGAAACTTGTAAGAGAAAAAACCTTTGAAATCATTTCAGGCTCAACTACCATTTCCCTGGAACCATAAGCAAGATTCCAAGTGAGAGCCACTCAGCTGAGAACAGTCAGTCCCTAGGAACATGGAAAAGAAGAGTTCAATGGTTACTGTTGTTTTAGACCACCAATTTTGTGGGGATTTTTTTTTAGGGTAGTAATAAGAAACTGTAATCATTCACATTAATTTCTTAGAAAATAAGTAATAACTACTTAGTAATATCTAATTTCATCCTGTGTAAAATAAAATTAGGCTACCACGGGATAAAATGATATATTAGAGTCCTAGTATCCTAATATGGGATTTAAGGTCCTGTTAGATCTTAGAACCTAGACACTTTGTTTTTCTTCTTTGGTGGCCTGCAAGCAAAACTATTTTCAAATATTATTTTTAAAAATGTTCAGAAAGTTTTAGAGCTTTGATATTCTTTGGTAATAGTTCAACTTTGGTAATATTGTTCAGAATTCCTTTAATCCTTTGCTGCTGTGCAGTGGAAATCTGTTGTACCTCTTTAGTCTCACTGCATGACTCAAGTGGATTTTCCTTTAATCATCTGCAATGGTATGCTATAATCCACTGCTACTGATTACTTCATGCTGCTTTATGTAGTATGCTTTTCTTTTGTATTGATCCATGCTTTTTTATTGCTTTATATGCTTTAACATGATTTAGACTTCTCATTTCTTTATTATTCTATAGTCTGAATCACCATGTTACATATTAGTCCCCAAGAATTTCAAATCATAAGTATGAATAAGGTGATAATACAAATAGAACATTTCTGACTTATTAAATGTAGGTTATTAAATAATGTTTTATAGTCAAAGTGTTTGAAAATTTTATAAGGCAATATATGTAATTCAAGTCAAAAAACAGATACTTAATTTATGGTAAAAAACAATAGGAGTTTGCCATAAGGTGATTGAAATGTTTGAAGCTACGAAAATTTAACATCTTGTGAAACTTCTGAAATAATGTTGCAATTCCTTAGAATACATTTTTTAAATTATGCAAATATAGATCATTGAAACCATATTGTGCTTCGCATTTCTCCTGGAAGACATAATACTTAATCATAGTGTATCTATGGCCCAAAATATATTCTCTCCTCCATGTAGAAATATACCAGCAAAATATAATGCACTGAAAATTCTACAAAGGGATTTATAATCTGTTCTCTACAGACCGACTCCAAGGAGAATGGAATATATAATCCTGATAAGGCTAAAATAAAGCTCCATATCAAACTTCAAGAATCACTACTCTTTCTGTAACTAAGAGAATAAAATTCAGATCTGCTTGAAGTGTAATGAACTTAAGCTTAGTTATATATATATATATATACATATATATGTATATATATATATGTATATACATATATACATAATTCTAGTCAGAAATGTTCAAATGAAGAATATGAAAAATATTCTGCCACATTCCATTTCTCTACAGTAGTAGTTCTCAATCTTTTTATATATATTCAAAGATCAAATGAAGAGAATTTAAAAATACCAATGCCTGGATTCCACTCCCCCAAGACAGTTTCAATTGGCATAGGTGGAAAGTGGCTATTAATATTTTTTAAAACACTACATATGATTTTAATATACATTCAGAGATAATAATTACGATTTCACATTATCATTGTTTCTCAAATAGAATTCATGAATCTAGGATTCAAAAATTTATTGTGAAAAAATGGGTAGTGAGATCTATTTAAAAGTAAGAAAACTCTGAATAGCAAGGTCACATATCTTTCATTCCCTCCTTTGCCATTACTTCACCCTGGGTAAGATAGAGTTCCTCATATCATTGAATGAGCATAATACATCCCACATCCAAGCAAAAGTTCTATATGTGTCTGTGTGTTGTATCATGGTCTCTTGTCTCCTTTTATTTATAGCAAAAAAGCCAGCCCCAGATAGATTCTGTCCCTTCACCCAGATCCAAGAATGAATGATGTATAAAAAGCAGCTAGGTCTACATCTAATGGGTCTTCAGATCTGTGATTGGAAAATTCATGTATATTCTTATATACTATTATAATTTTGGTTCTTAAAAATGTAGCATTATCATAGCAACAACCAAACAAGAAATAAATTTAAAGCTTCTAACTGAAGATAATAGTGTCTGTTATGAATCTTTCAAGAAAGGACTATATAATGCAATTTTGCAAACTTTATTTTATTACAGAATCTTTTATTTTAGGGATCACCCATAAAAACTTTTTTTCAGCAATGGGAAAACGCAAACTGAATTGTGACTAGTTAATAAAATACTCTATTTAAAAAGCATATTAGAATCATGGCTGACTTTTTAATACTAACCAAATATCTATCAAATTGGAAATAAGGCCTCTGTACTCTTATTATAAACAAATGAGTAATAACTAATGTTTTTTGTTTGTTTGTTTGTTTGTTTGTTTTTGTTTTTTTTGTTTGTTTTTTTTTTTTTTTTGAGACGGAGTTTCGCTCTTGTTACCCAGGCTGGAGTGCAATAGAGTGATCTCGGCTCACCGCAACCTCCGCCTCCTGGGTTCAAGCAATTCTCCTGCCTCAGCCTCCCGAGTAGCTGGGACTACATGCACGTGCCACCACGCCCAGCTAATTTTTGTATTTTTAGTAGAGACGGGGTTTCACCATGTTGACCAGAATAGTCTCGATCTCTTGACCTCGTGATCCACCCGCCTCGGCCTCCCAAAGTGCTGGGATTACAGGCGTGAGCCACCGCGCCCGGCATAACTAATGTTTTTTAACTTGGGGAAAACGTTGAGTAGAGATTGTGCATGGGCCAGATCTTGGGCTGCTGGTTCAAACCTCAGAAATGAAAAGACAACTAATCTGTTTGAAAAGGTAACTTACCTGAGTCATCTTTTATGTATCATATAATTCAATCATTTCAAGTACAGAATTCACTGATATTTTAGTAAATTTGCCAAGCTTGGAAACCATTAACATAAATCAGTTTTCAAATATTTCATCACTTCGCTGAGATACTAGGTGTACATTAACTGTCGCTCTCCCTCTCCATTGTTCCAGTCATTCACCAGTCTACTTTCTATCTCTGAAGATTTGCCTTTTCTGGACATTGTATATAAATTGAATCTCACAGTATGTGGTTTATGGTACCTGGCTGCTCTCAGTGTGTATAAAATTATGAGGTTCATCCACATAGTAGTATGTATCTCCAGTTTGTTCTTTTTATAGCTAAGTAGTATTCTACCATTTGGATAGATTGTTGATTCATTCACCAGGTGACATACAATTAGATTGTTTTCATTTAAAAAATTATTAATAACACTGACAAGAACTTTTATGTGCCAGTGTGTGTAGATATATGTTTCATTTCTCTTGGGTAGATAACTAAGAGTAAAATTGCTGGATTGAGAAGTAGTGTAACTTTATAGTGCTTTTGTCGCTTGGAAAATATAAACACTATATAGAGAAAATGGTGTGATAATGTCTGTGATAATATTACACACTAGATTTGATGGAAGAAAGACTGGACTCAAGAAAAAAGTTACACTAGTTGAAAGTGTGGATAGGTAAGAATCCTTTAAGGAAACAGAGTAAGGTTTTCCTCATCAGTGATGACAAAGAGAGAAAAGACATAATTTGTAAAACAGCATGATGAATAGCTTAAAGAAAGGCAATACACCAAGAGATCAGGTAATGGGAGTCTGGCCTCTGCTTATTGTTATGCAGTTTGTAAAACTGGCCCAATTCCTGGAACTTGACACAAGGCTGCATCTGCTCCTGAGAATTAATAAATAATTTTATTTCCTTTTCTTCTCTCTCTCACTCTCTCCCCGGCCCCCTTCTTAGCAAAAGCATACTATCAATTATACCTGCTATCTACTTGGGACCTCTTTTAAAAATCATCTGTCTGTTAGGGGTTAAGTGATATCTTTTTAAAGATTTGTACAAGGGTATTATACAGTTTAGCTATGCTTCCTAGTCTAGGAAAATTTTCTATATCATTTAAAGGACTTTTAATTTTTTAATTTAATGCTTTCCACATTTATTCATGTCCACCAATATTCAGAAAATGAGGAAGCTTGCATAATGCACTAAGGTAAGTATGAAGCTTTCCTTGGCTTGGGCACTGCAGCAACCATGAGACCCTTGCTGTGGCTCCGGGAGTGGAGGACTTCAATACTTCACCACACTTGTCACCCCTTTGTGAAGTACGATGAATCAAGAAAGAGAGAGTTATCGATAGATAGGTTTTTAAAAAATGTATCTCAGAAATTAAGCAGCATGTTCAGTTGAAGCACTCTGGCCACAGTCTAGAGGACAGGTGTGAGGCTGGCAGGACATGAGAGAAGACAAAGAATCAAGAGTTGAGCCAGCAATCCAGGAAAGATGATGTTGAGCATCTACCCTGACAAAAGTGTGGGGAAAAATAAAGACAGAATTTAAGAACCATTGATGAGTAAGATCAGCATGACTTAATGAAGAAAGAGAGTGTGGAATAATTCCTAGTTTATTTATTTCATTTAATAGTTAAGTTTAGGAGGGACATCTTCACTAAGATATAAAATGGAGGAGAATAAAATACATTTGAAAGTATAGTTTGGATGATAAACATTGCAACGCATAGTAAAAAAACACTGTGTACATCATAACATCAATTGAAATATTAATTTATGTGCAATTATAAATGAGGAATTCTAAAACATAAAAAAATGGAGTCAACATAGTATAGAATATTGTGTATTAGAGAGATGACAACTTGAAATAAATTAGAATGTATTAATAATAAAAGAGGAAATAATCACGGCCAAAGTATGGCATCCATATATATATTGAGTCATATTGGAGATAAAGACTTAATAGAAAAAATACAAAAATAGCACAATTCACACAAAAATATATGAAATGTATAGACAGAGACAAAATGTACACTCTTAAGAATTTATAGATAAATTAAAGAGATGGTTGAATAAAAAGAAGACAATTTTAAACCAAATACTTCCAAAAATCTAATGAGAATAGAAATGGCAAACATTTGTAAAACACTTCGCTGTATCCTGAAGTCTCGCTCTAAACAAATGCACATCATCTTATCATATTGTAAGGCTACAAAACTGACTTTGTGATTGACAAGACCATCTTTCAAAGACAACAACCACAGTGAATCTTCACAAGTTTTTCTAAAGATCATCTGAAAGAAGAGGTGGAAATATATGAAATATTTTTGAAAAATAGATAACATGAGGTATTATTACTTGTTCTTATGAATTACTTAAACACATGTACTGTAACAATGCCTTTAAAGTATGAAATAATACTTTTCTGTCCCAAGTATGAGTATGATGAAAAAGTGAAGTGTTTACAAGTCTCTGTCTTTGAATCTTCAAAACCCAGAATTGTCAGTAGCCAGGGATCAAGGCTAGTATACAAAATCAATGACTTGTGTTGTGTACTAGTATACTAGTACACAAAATCAGTAACTCTCCCTTTCTTGATTCATCGTACTTCACAAAGGGGTGACAAATGTGGTTAGATGTGGATGTCCTCCACTCCCAGGGCCACAGCAAGGGTCTCATGGTTGCTGCAGTGCCCAAGCCAAGGAAAGCTTCATACTTACCTTAGTGCATTATGCAAGCTTCCTCATTTTCTGAATATTGGTGGACATGAATAAATGTGGAAAGGCTAGTATACAAAAGGCTAGTATACAAGGCTAGTATACAAAATCAATGACTTAATAATGTGTTGTGCAATTTCACCCAATAATCTTTTCTCATATTTTTGGAACTATATAAATCCCTTAGACTTAGCAACTGAAATGGAGGTGAACAAAAGAAATCCTGGCTTTACTTAAATAAATTACTGTGAAAAAATAGGGAAATAAGATAGAATTCAATCTGGACAAAACTGAGGTTGTGGGAGAGATTCCTAGCTCATTTCCTACCTTGATGTGGAAACCGAGGCCTATATTAGACAGTTGGGCATCCTTCATCTCTTTGCTTTGCACAACACTGTAATCTCCTTCTACCAGAACATGTGCTGAGCATCTGCATGCCAGGGCAACTCCTATGATCGCATGTGATCTGGGATTCCCAGTGCTGGTTGGGCACAGCAGTGGCTTTTCCAAGGGTACACCTAGGCAGAAAACTTTGCAGACCTCTCAGTTCCTAACCCATCATTGACACTTTAATGGAATGCTTTTTCTTTATGTCTACAGTCATTGACTATTTCTCATGATGAACAGAGACTAGTCATAAAGAGAAGGAGAAAAAAATTAACTAATTTTTCTTTTGAGAGCATGTGTGGCGATCACACCAGAAAAGAATGTGAAAAGAGGCTACCAGGAACATTTGTAAAAACATAGTCATGACTTCCTCTACTTTCTCTTGACTCCCACTGAACACCAATATCTTATTTATTCTTCCAGAAGAAAATAAATCATGAAATTTTTGGTAGGAAAGTAACTTTTCATCTTTCATCCTATCCATCACTCTTCACAGTCAAAAGATGCCAATTTCTGTGGACTCAGATGCTTAGATTTTGCTCATATTCATCACTTATTAATTCCTTTTTCTCTATATCAAGTCCAACTATCCACCACTTAGCTTGTTATAAAGGCCTTCTACTTCAATTCTCCTTCTCCACTACCTTGCAAACACCCCCCACAATATAGATGTGATTCTCCTAGAAGAAACATCTGAAGCACATTTGCCTTCTCCAAACCTAGCTGGGCGCCACCTATGAATGTAATATATAGAATAAATTTAAAGGATATTTTGAAATATACTTTTTAAAATATGAATAACTATGAAGAAACATAACAAAATATGTTGAAGACCTCTACAGAAAAAATATTTTAAAAATTTGGAAAAATTAAAGTATAGCTAAATAAATGAAAAAAAAATTATTTTCAAGGATTGCAAAACCTAATACTGTAAATATAAAACATATATTTTGCAATCCATGAATCTGAAAAAAGCTCAAATTATGAAACTATAAGTAACTGCTACACAGCAATGAAAAATGGAAATTCTATCTCATAGATATTTAGGCAAGGTGGGAGAATAGGCATGTCATGAATGAGGATATCCAAAAACTTAATAAATGTAATAAAAAGGGACAATTGATTATAAATTATGCAAATACAAATTAAAATCACAAATCACAATAAGTTATATGAAAATACATTAACCAGAATTATTAATATTTAAACCAACTGTTTGCAAGGATTTGCAGAAACAGAAACCCTAATAAACACTGACAGCATAACAATGACTTTGAGATAAAACAATGTGCATTGTCTACAAAGGTTAAACATATGTATGTGTGATACATATGTATGTATGCTACCACCTAGCAATTTCATGCATGTGTTTGTGTGAGTATCTTGTTACATACATGTGTACACCAAAGACATGTAAAATTAATAGCAGTCTTATTTATAATAGCCACACATTTAAATAACTGAAATGTTTACCATTTGTGGAATGGTTGCATGTTATTTTTATATAATAAAATGTTATTATGTAGCAATGAAAATTAATGTACTACAGCTATAGACTAAAGTGTAATGTTGAGTAAAAAATGCCAGGAAAAAGGAATAAACACCTTATGATTTTATGTATTTTAAGCTCAAAACCAGGCAAACTGGACTACAGAGTTAAGGGCAAAATAAAGAAACCTTAGAGACAGAGGCAAAAAGGGGGTAGCAACTAGAAAAAGGCATGAGTAAGCTTCTAGGATGTTAGCAATAGTTTATTCTTGAACATATTGCAGTTGCATACTTACATGCATTGTGATAATGTATTAAGCATATATGTTTGGCGTATTTTCTTTAACATATGCTATATTTCAGTTAAGTTTAAAAATGTGAAAATGCAATTAAACAATAGAAAATATTTATAAATTTCCACAAACATTAATTTGAGGATTAAGATTTATATGTGACATAAATATTACATGACTGCAAAAATTTATCCCCACTCAATCTTCCATCCTCCTATTAAATGATAATAGTAATATGAGGTAACATTTGTTGAGTTTATAACAACTGATGAGGTATTTAACTAATATTTACATAGTTATTGCCTTAACTACTAAAGAAACTGAGACATAGTATTATTATGTAACTTTAGGTTTAAAAACCTAATTAGTACCACCGTCCTAACTCAAATCTTAGCAGTTTGCCTCAAGGTTAAATCTGCTTAACCACTATATTGTCCCTGATGTACATCTCCTGATCATCTCTCTAGAAACAGAACAGAGAGTAAACAGCAAGCACAAACAGGAATACAAATTACAAGGGATGTAAAGGATCTCTTCAAGGAGAACTACAAACTACTGCTTAAGGAGATAAGAAAGGACACAAATAAGTGGAAAAACATTCCATGCTTATGGATAGAAAGAATCAATATTATGAAAATGGCCATACTTCCCAAAGTAATTTATAGATTTAATGCTATCCCCATCAAGCTACTATTGACATTCTTCACCGAATTAGAGGAAACCACTCTAAATTTCATATGGAACCAAAAAAAGGACCTGTATAGCCAAGGCAGTCCTAACCAATAGGAACATACCTGGAGGAATCACACTACTTGACCTAAAACTATACTACAAGGGTACAGTAAGCAAAATAGCATGGTACCGGTACCAAAACAGATATATAGACCAATGGAACAGAAAAGAGGCCTCAGAAATAATACCACACGTCTACAACCATCTGATCTTTGACAAACCTGACAAAAACAAACAATGGCAAAATGATTCCCTATTTAATAAATGGTGCTGGGAAATTGGATAGTCATATGCGGAAAACTGAAACTGGACCCCTTCCTTACATCTTATACAAAAATTAAAAGACAGATTGAAGACTTAAATGTAAGAGACCTAAAGCCATACAAAACCCTACACAAAAACCTAGGCAATACTATTCAAGACATAGGCATGGGCAAACACTTCATGACTAAAACACCAAGAGCAATTGCAACAAAGTCCAAAATTGACAAATGGGATCTAACTAAACTAAAGAGCTTCTGCACAGCAAAAGAAACTATTTTCAGAGTGAACAGGCAACCTACAGAATGGGAGAAAAAGTTTTTAATCTATCCATCTGCCAAAGGAATAATATCCAGAATCTACAAGGAATTTAAACAAATTTACAAGAAAAACACAAACAGCCCCATCAAAAAGTGAGCGAAGTATATGAACAGATACTCTCAAAAGAAGACATTTATGTGGCCAAGAAACATGAAAAAAAGCTCATCATCACTAGTCACTAGAGAAATGTAAATCAAAACCACAATGAGATATCATCTCACACCAGTTGGAATGGCGATCATTAAAATGCAGGAAACAACAGATGCTGGAGAGGATGTGCAGAAATAGGAATGCTTTCACATCGTTGGTGGAAATGTAAATTAATTCAACCATTGTGGAAGACAGTGTGGTGATTCCTCAGGGATCTAGAACCAGAAATAACATTTGACCCAGCAATCCCATTACTGGATATATACCCAAAGGATTATAAATCATTCCTCTATAAAGACATGCACATGTGTGTTTATTGCAGCACTGTTCACATCAGCAAAGACTTGGAACCAACCCAAATGCCCATCAGTAATAGACTGGATAAAGAAAATGTGTCACATACATCATGGAATACTATGCAGCCATGAAAAAGATGAGTTAATGTCCTTTGCAGGGACATGGATAAAGCTAGAAACCGTTGTTCTCAGCAAACTAACACAGGAACAGAAAAACAAACTCTGCATGTCTCACTTATAAGTGGGAGTTAAACAATGAGAACACATGGACACAGGGATGGGAACATCACACACTGGGGCCTGTTGAGGGTTGGGAGGCTACGAGAGGGATAGTATTAGAAGAAATAACTAATGTAGATGAGGGGTTGATGAGTGCAGCAAACCACCATGGCACATATATACCTATGTAACAAAACTGCACGTTATGTACATGTATCCCAGAACATAAAGTATAATAATTTTTAAAATTATCACAGTTAAATTCTAATTCAGAGGGAAGCTGACTGGCCTGACGGGAAAAGTATAAAACTTGTGCAATATAATGCTGGACTAGAAAACTCATTACAACCACGAAGTTTAGCTGTCAGCAACTCAGTATTTCTATGTGGCTGGTAGGGAAAAATTGAAAAGATCCTGGAAAGGAGCAAGTTTTCTGGAACAACACACAACTAAAAAATAGGCCCAGTAAAGTATTACTGCTGAAGCTGGATATGAAACACACTAAGAATACCTAAATTTCATCCCAGCACATGGTGTTAAAGGAATTGCTACCAATATTTCAAGAATAGATAATTTTTACATTTTTAGAAGTATTCTAGTATACAGAAATTACTAGAGAACTTCCAGACTTATTTTATGGGCTTAGCAGGTCACTTTACAAGATAGAGAGTGCAAAATAAAGTAAAAGATTAGATTTAACAACAGTAAACAAACACACACTCAAACAGATCACAATGCACTCACAGTCACACACACACACAAATTATTTATAATAAGTGAAACCATAAGCAAGTTAAAATTCACGTACATGCAGACTCAGTGACAGTCTTGAAAAAGACTGCAGAATCAAAAATAATATGGATTCATTATAAAGAACAAAATACAAAACATTGCAAATAAAAATAAAACAATTTAAAGAAGTCAAGAAGATGTAGAGGGATTTAAAAATACAAACAGAAGAAAATATATGCAAAGGTGCTCAATCAGAGTATTAAGCAGAGTAATTAAAATTAAAACAATAAGGATCATATCAGCAAAAATTTTAAAGATTGATAATATCCATGTTATCAAAGGTGGGGCAAACGGAGATCTCACAAGATGTTGAGGGAATGTAAGTTTATTTAGCATCCAGAGATACTTAGAAAATTTTTAAAATGGGCCGGGCGCGGTGGCTCACGCCTGTAATCCCAGCACTTTGGGAGGCCGAGGCGGGTGGATCACGAGGTCAAGAGATCGAGACCATCCTGGTCAACATGGTGAAACCCCTTCTCTACTAAAAATACAAAAATTAGCTGGGCATGGTGGCTCGTGCCTGTAGTCCCAGCTACTCGGGAGGCTGAGGCAGGAGAATTGCTTGAACCCAGGAGGCGGAGGTTGCGGTGAGCCGAGATTGCGCCATTGCACTCCAGCCTGGGTAACAAGAGCGAAACTCCGTCTCAAAAAAAAAAAAGAAAAATTTTAAAATGATAAACCTTTAGGCCCTGCATTTCCACTTTTAAAAATATATCCCATAGAATTATTTCCATGTGCACTAAGTTATCTAGCATGTACTAGGAAATTTTGTCATGCCCTTATTTGCAGTATGGTGTGGCATCTTATACAGGGCTTAGATTCTAAGAATACCACCGAGGTAAATATTGAGTAATGACATTATTTGTTAAAAAAAAAAAAAAAAATATCAAGGAAGGTTTCACTTAAAAGCTTAAAAGCTTACATTGTATCTCTTAGTCCAGCATAACCCATATTTTTCTAGAACTTTAAACAGATAGTTGTCTGTCCAATTGATCACCCAATGAAGTAGAGCTCTTAGATTTGCAAGCCCTGTGATACTAATTTTCTTGTCTACAGACACTAGAATCCTACTGCCCATGGTAAGATGCTCTTATTATTAGAGAAGTTGAATCTGAGACCCAATGAGAAAGTGCAAAAAATTCATATTCATATCAAAACATATGCAGATTATTAGATGGTAGGCAGTATTATTAACTGTAACATCTAAATAAACTCTTCCTTTGTTATTTATTCATCTTTTTTGTGCTCAACCTCAATTCCATGTATAACTAAATGTTATTTGCAAATTATCTAGATAAAAATATGATTAAACTCTGGTACATTAATATCACTAAAAATTATGAAAAAAGTAATCCTGTTGATTTATGCATACTAATAGAAAAAAAAAAGTTCCTTATCACATCAATTAGAGACCAAAACAAACTGCAGTTCAGCATATAGAGTATAACCCCATAAACACAAACCTCAAACCCAAACTAAATTGCTACTATTAGCAAATAATCTGAAATCCTTAGCTCCTTGATGGGAACTGAAATTGGACAAGTGCTTTAAAATACACTGCCACATTTTTCCCTGACATAACTCTATACAGCACCCTTCAATATACACTGATTACTTTGGTGATCTCATCGTACCTCATTAGTTTAAATACCCAGTGTTGTAATTTCTAAATTTATGATTCTAATACCATCTTCTACCCTAAGACTGCTATATCTGTAGCCCTCTAGGTCTATATCCCTCTTTGAGACATCCTCTTTGGATAATTAATAAGCCCCTCAAACTTCATCTGTCAAAACATAAGCTCCTGCTTTTCCCTTCAGAACTTTGTCACCTGCAGTCTTCCTTATGTCAGTAAATCATAACATTGTCTATCAATTTAAAAGGAGAAAATTTTCAGAAAGAACGTCGGTTTCTCTCTTTCACATTCTCTGTTCACTATCAACACTTTCTATTGGTTCTAACTTTGAGCATGATTTTAAAATAAATGCAGTTGTCTTGATCTTGTCCACCCAACTGAAGGTGTATTACTCTCTTCCTTCTCTCTCTACACATTATAGATTTCTTTCAGTCCTGAAAATTACGTAAATTCCTAACTTTCAGACCTCTCATCTAATTATTTTTCTAGAATATATCTTATTTTACATCAAAATGAGTTAGGTTATCCACTCTCACAGAATCTGTGCTTTGTATTAACAACAACAACAACAAAGAAACACATCTCTACTTATGTTATTTAATATCTGCATTCCATGTTCACTATCAATTCTAACACAAGGAAGATAATGTCAGTTGTATTCATTACCGTTTTGAACATCTATAGTCAGCTGTCAAATGATTTCCAGGAAGGCAGAATAATATGGTTGAATAGAAAGCTCCATTGATCATCTCCCCAGCAAGGACAGAAAGTTAACAACTATCTACACAGAAGAAAACACCTTCATAAGAACCAAAAATCAAGTGAGTACTCACAGTAGCTGATTTTTAACTTCATATTACTGAAACAGGCAGTGAAGTGATAGAAAAAACAGTTGTAAATCACCTATGCCACCTGTCTCCCACCCCAGCAGCAGAAGCATGGTGTGGGGAGTGTCTCTGGGTGCTGGGGGAGGAGAACACAGCAATTGTGAGGCGTTAAACTCAGTGCTGTCCTGTTAGAGAAGAAAGGAAAATCAGACCAAAGTCAACTGATGCTTGCCCAAGGAGAGAGCATTTTAAACAGCCTTAACCAGAGGGGAATTGCCAGTCCCAGTGGTCCAAACTTGAGTGTCTGGCAAACCTCGTCACCTAAGGCCAAAGTGCTTTTGTCTTTAACTAAACTTAAAAGGCAGTCTACGCCACAAGGACTGCAACTCATAGGCAAGTCCTAAGGCTCAGCTAGATCCAGAGACAGTAGACTGAGGGGACAGGTGATAATCTGAGACATCAGTGGGGATAACCAATGGAGTGCTGGCATCACCCTGCCACTAACTTCAGGCTGCACAGCTCCAGGCTCCAAAAGAGACCACTTCCTTCCACTTGAGGAGGGAAGAGGGAAGACTGGACAGGAATTTGTCTTACATTTTGGATACCAACTCAGCCACATGGAATAGGGCACCAGTCAGAGTAATGAGGCCTGCATTCCAGACCCTAGTTCCCAGAGGACATTTCTAGACACATCCTGGCCCAGAAGGAAGCTACTGCCTTTAAGGGAAGGACAAAGATGCCAAGAACATACATTGGGGGAAAAGTGGTCTTTTCAATAAATAATGCTGGGAAAACTGAATATCCATATGCAAAAGAATGAAACTAGATCTCTCTCTCTCACCATATATAAATTGAATTCAAAATTTAAACCAAAGAGATCTCAAACTATGAAACTACTACAAGAAAACAGTGGAGAAAATCTGCAGGCCACTGGTCTGGGCAATGATTTCTTGAGCAATACCCCACAAGAACCAAAGCAAAAATAGACAAATGATATCACAATAAGTTAAAAAGCTTCTGCATAGCCAAGTATACAATCAACAAAATGAAGAGACAACCTACAGAATGGGATAAAATATTTGCAAAAACTACCTCTCTGGCAAGGGACTAATAACCAGAATATAAAAGAAGCTCAAACAACTCTTAGAAAAAAATAATAATAATCCAGTCAAAAATGGTCCAAACATTTGAACAGATTTTTGTTTCAAAAGAAGATATGCAAATGGCAAACAGGCATATGAAAAGGTGCTCAACAGCATTAATCATCAGAGAAATGCAAATTAAAACTACAAGGAGATACCCCCTCACTGCAGTTGAAATGGTTTATATCCAAATGACAGGCAAGAACAAATGCTGGTGAGTATGTGGAGAAAATGGAATCCTTGTACATTGTTGGTGGGAATGTAAACTGGTACAACCACTATGGTGAATAGTTGGAAGTTTCCGAAAAGATTAAAAACTGAGCTACCATATATGATCCAGCAATCAAGCTGCTGGGTATCTACCCAACACAAGGGGAAATCGGTTTATCAAAGGGATAGCTGTACCCCTAGGTTTCTTGCAGCAGTGTTTACAATACCTAAGATTTGGAAGCAGCCTAAATGACCATCAACACGTGAGTGGATAAAGGAAATGTGGTACATATACACAATGAAGTACTTTTCAGCCATAAAAATAATGAGAACTTTCATTTGCAACAACATGGCTGGAACTGGAGATTATTATGTTAAGTGAAATAAGCTTGCACATTCTCACTAATGTGTGGGATCTAAAAATTCAAACAGTTGAACTTATGGGTGGTTGGAGAGCAGGTGGAGACGGCTAATGGGTACAAAAAGATCGAATAAATAAGATCTACTATTTGATAGCACAATAGCATGGCTATAGTCCATAGTAACTTAATTGTATACTTAAAAATAAATAATGTAATTGAATTGTTTGTAACTCAAGGGATAAATGAACGAATACCACATTCTCCATGAAGTGCTGGTTTCACATTACATGCTTGTATCAAAACATCTCATGTACCCCATAAATTTATATACCTACTGTGTACTGAACAAAGTTTTAAAAAATAATAAAAAAGAAATTATTTCTTAAATAAAGGAATACTTTCATTAATGAATCATTAATATAAGCACTGACAAAAAATAAATCCATGTATTCATGCAGACATTGTATAAAGAAATGGTAGTTTACATAAGTAATTATTTGTGATTAAACAACCTTTGTAAATAAATCCCACAAACAGAGGTAGAGCAACACATTTTTTATTAGAGAAAACTATTTAGTCATCCTGCACTACACACTAGCAATATCCTAGGTAATTTAAAGAGTTTAACTTTTAAAAATGTGTACCTTTGAAGTGTAACTGTGAAGCAACTCTATTATGTAAGGTTAAAATTATCAAACAGAGCCACTAAACAGGTGATAGAAAATTAGTAGAAAACTGCTATTCAAATTAACTAAATTGAAGAAAAATATCTTATAAAAATATGCTAAGTAGAAAAAAGGCTATGACAACACTCTAAATATCTTCACTAATAAATAAACACAATATGATAAAACCATAAGGTGAACAGTTTGGCAGCCATTGAGGGTGGGTTTCAGGCAAAGACTACGTGACATGGAAAAACCTTAAAATACAGTCACTGAAAAATTCCTATTGCTTAATGACATTTTAGCCATTGCAACATCATAGCCAAAGCATTTACCCGTATGTGTGTGGTGGTGCTGGTGTAAGCAAACTTAGAGCCCTGCCAGCCTTATAAAAGTATAGCACATGCAATTACGTGTAGTACCTAGTGCTTAATAATGACAGTAAACCACTATGTTCCTGGTTAATGTATTTGTTATACTTTTTTATCATTATTTACAGTGTGCCTACTTAAAAATGAAAGTTAACTGTAAAACAGCCTCAGATGATCCTTCAAGAGGTATTCCTGAAGAAGGCCTTATTGTCATGGGAGATGACAGGTCCTTGTGTGTCATTGTCCCTGAAACCTTCCAGTGGGACAAGATACAGAGAAGAGAGACAGTGATACTGATGATCCTGACTCTATGAAGGTCTAGACTAATGTCTGTGTTTGTGTGTTTGTTTTTAACAAAAAAGTTTGAAAAGTAAAATAATAAAAATTGAAAAAATAAAAAACTATAGAATAAAAATATAAAGTACTTGTAGAGTTGTACAGTGTGTTGTGTTTTAAGCTATCATGTTATTACAAAGTAGTCAAAATTTGAAAATAATTAAAAAGTATATAAAGTAAAAAAGTTACAGTAAGCTAAATTATTAAATAAAATTTTTTATAAATGTAGCGTAGCTGAAGTGTACTGTCTTTACAAATCTATGGTAATGTATTGTAATGCCTACCTAGATCTTCACATTCACTCACCATGCATTCATTGACACACTCAGAAGAACTTCCACTCCTACAAGCTGCACTCATGGTAAGTGCCATATACATGTGGTCCTTTGATCTGTAAGCCACATTTTTGCTGTATTTTTTGTGTGTTTAGATATGTTTAATCCATAGCATTGTGCTACAATTGCCTATAGCGTTCAGGACAAGCATGCTATTTACATTTGTAGCCTAGGACAATTGTTTATACCGTATATCTTAGGTGAACAGTAGTCTATTTGGCTAATCTACTCTATGTTGTTCAGACAATGGCAAAATTGCCCAACAATGAATTTCTGAGAACAAATCTTCCTTATTAATTGACAAATGAGTTTAAATTAAAGACAGCACACGGCCTATGTATAAAATACAAATTTTAAAGAAGGCAATGGCCCTCCACACTGCTGAGATTAAAAGTATGAGCCATAAAAAATAAATAAATAAATAGATAAACAAATAAATAAAAGCAGACAAAACACATTTGTAGAAAAAGGTCATAATAAAGGCTGACAGTTATTGCTTTTGGAGAACAGGAAAATTTGATGTTTTTACTACATTATTACGTTTACCTGCTCTTTTCAAATTTGTAGGAGAATTCACTGGTCTTTACATATTCCCCACCATTCTGAAGCAGCTGGCTTGATAAAATGTCCTTTTGAAGATTCAGCTACATTAAGAGCTAGGTGAAAATATCTTGCAGGATTGGGGCAATGCTCTTTCTTCAGGAGGCTATCTATGCTCTAAATCTGTGCCGCATATAAATTGCTGTTTCTCCGATGGCCAGGATTTATTGGTCCAGGAATCAAGGGGGTAAAAATAAGGTACTGTTCACCATAACTCCTAATGATCCACTAGTAAATTTTTTTTGCCTTCTGTCCCAGCAACTTTATGGCCAACTGGTCTAGAGGTTTTAGTTCCAAAGAGAAGACACACACCAAGAGACACAACAATGATTTTACTGAACTAGAAATTAAGCCTGCTGCTCAGTCAGTTTGGATTTCTCATGACTCTGAATCAACAGTCAAATAAAGGAGCTACTATACTCACAGAGTAATTGATCTTTAATACCAAGAAAAATTAGACTTTTGCAATTGAGCTAAAGAAGAATCTACCTAATACAGGAGATCCTTTAGGGCCTCTGAGTACTACCATATCCTGCTGTGATTAAAAGTTAATGAAAATCTGGGTGCAGTGGCTAACACCTGTAATCACAGCAATTCAGGAGGCCAAAGTGGGAGGATTGCTCGAGGCCTGGAGTTCAACACTAGCTTGGGCAACATAGCAAGTCCCTACCTCTACAGAAAATAAAAACCAAAAAACAATTAGCCTGGAGTGGTGGTATGCACCTGTAGGGGAGGCTGAGGTGCAAGGACTGCTTGAGCCCAGGAGTTTAAGGTTACAATGAGCTATGATAGGGTCACTATACTCCAGCCTGGGCAAAAGAACAAGACCCTGTCTCAAAAAAAAAAAAAAAAAAAAAAAAAAAAGAAAGGCACAGACCCTTAAGAAATAAAGATTTAGATTATGTCACTTGACAGAGAACCACAATCCACTACTGAAGTGCCTACTGAGGACAAAAGTAATACGGAATGGATACTGGAAAAAAATAATTATGATGACCAGCAAAGTCCACATGACTACTTCAGAAACAAGAACCAACACTTTGTTGTATTGTAAATATTATGATTTAGTTGTAAGTATGTGTGTGCATACATATGTGAGGTATATGGACATATGTGTATACATATGTGTGACTGTTATATATACACATAACACATATATTCAAATATATATACACAAATATATTTGCTTTCTCTTATGTTACCCCTTTCTATAAAAAAGTTGTATTAACTTTGCAACATAGTACTTAAATATTAACTTTACATCATTCCATTTGAGTTACATGATATCAGAGAAAACACTATCCAAGACCTTTTCATCCTCTCCTGGCAAAAGAACTGGTGGATTTTCAGGGTTATGCAGGATGATTGTATCACACCAAAAAGAAGTATTCTATGCCATTACCTTGATTTGGAAATTAAATATGATTTAAGGAGATGTGTAAGTGTGACAAGTTGACAAGTAGTGGACTGTAATAGTTCATTTTATGTGTCCACTTGGCTAGGCTCTAAAATCCAGGTATTCTCTGACAAAGAAGAGGTGTTCTGGTTTTTGGTGATTTCAGCCTTTTTACACTGGTTTCTTCCTATTTTCATGGATTTATCTACCTTTCGTTTTTGAAGTTTGTGACTTTTGGATGGGATCTCTGAGTGGACATCCTTTCTGTTGATGTTGAAGCTATTTCTTTCTATTTTTCAATTTTCCTTCTAACAGTGAGGCCCCTCTGCTGCAGGACTGCTGGTGGTCCACTCCAGATCCTGCTTTCCTGGGAATCACCTGTGGGGGCTGCAGAACAGCAAGGATTGCTGCCTGTTCCTACCTCTGGTAGCTTAAGGTGGACTCATAACCACCCCTTTTCCCAGGTGCGTTGACCCAGGAAGGTGGGGCTTTAAAAACATGGAATGTTTTTCTATCTGTTTATATCATCTCTTAATTCCTTGAGCAGTGGTTTGTAGTTCTCCTTGAAGAGGTCTTTCATGTCCCTCATTAGTTATATTCCTAGGTATTTTATTCTCTTTGTAGAAATTGTGAATGGGAGTTTGCTCATGATTTGGCTCTCTGTTTGTCTGATATTGGTGTATAGGAATGCTTG
>PVKV010018985.1:0-23280 GCA_004027835.1 Alouatta palliata
AGTTCGTTTGAAATCTTCAAAAAAATGTTCCTGTTAATCCTCAAATGGTGCTTGTTATAGTTTAACATTTCTGTTAAGCGCGTGCGTTGAATTACTTGTTATCCAAGCGCAGCAGATGCTCCTTACCATTTATTGTTAAGGACTTTAACTGGCCGTCTTCTTCAACTTCTACTCTTTCTTGACCATTCTCGACAATTCTGTAAGAAAAAATTCATTTAAAAACCTTTTTGGTAACGTAAATACACGTGTGAGGGTTAATAAGTATTTTTTAAGGACATTACTGAAGTACACCATGAATGTAAGTAATTTCTAGGCTGAAAAAACATGGCGAAGCCAACCTGTGAACAATACATGTTCCTTTCCTAAAACAGAATTATCCTGACAAAAATAAATTCTGTCTGAATGACATTCACTCATTCAGTTGTTCAGGTGAATGTTAAATAAAGGCACAGATCAAACAGTAAAGGCTTTATTATTAATGATTTTCCATTTTACTTTTAACAGTGCTGCGGAAACTTACTAAACGTATTATTAGACATAAAATACGGCTCTAAAGATCCCTTCTAATAAATCAACATTAACTTAAGAGAAAAGGCCTTAATTAAAGAATCTGGAGAGTAAAAGATTTTTCACGGTGCCAGATTTGGCATACAACCACCTGTGTCACTTCACACTCTGGGAGGTGTGCAACAGGGCACCAGTGAAACGTTATGCCTGCTTACTAAAACTGTGAAATACAGAATGCTACAGTACCTCTTTGTAGTGATTTTTCTGCCATTTACTATTTTAGTTGAAGTTGATATCGACTTGAAGTTGCCCATCCCACTACCACCAAATGACGCAGAAGAAAATGAAGTGAGGCCTCCGTGACCCAGTGACCCAAATGAAGTAAATCCTAGAGGAAAACAGAAAAGAAAAATGCTTAGAGAAATATGTCAATTACTACTGCAAAGACTAAGAGTTTGAAAATTCAGTAGTAGATTATCTAATGTTAAGGCATGGAACCGATGAGTAATACACCACAAAACTAGCAAGGCCTCTGATGAAGTGCTGAAGTGCTGTGGTCCCAGGGGAAGACCCTCTCAAATCCCTCAGTGGGGGGGTTCTAGGGGAGCACAAGAGCGCAGCCTCCCCCTTCCTCACACAGAGCTTCGCTGCAGCCCCTCTCCGTGTCCTCACAGAGCTTCAGTGGACCTGAGCAGCTCTGCCAACATGCCAAAGCCAACCCCTGCTTGTGGGTGGTCTGCGTGGCACGACGTAGCACATGCGTTATCTGAGTTAATGGGAACCTTCTGGAACCAGGACTGGTATTAAGCTCCAACCAGCAGACCAGCCTCAATACAAAGCTATGTTTGCTTTGGCGTGGCCTGTAAACTCCATGAGCTGTGATGGATATCCTTATCCTACGTGAACAGAGTAACCTCACCACCAAAGAATAGCAGACCTAACTGGCTTCCCTTCGCTTTGCCACAGGACCACAGGGAGTAAGAATCTAAATTATTAAAAATAACTAATTTGAGAGAGAATATTACAAGTATTCATCTGAAAAAACTATGGTTCTACACTTCACAGACACCATTCTCAATTATACATTATGGACACAATTACAGTGTGGACACCAGAAAATTTCACAAGTCACACTAAAGCAAACCGGATGTTGAAGCTGGTCTACTGGTTAGGGCTGAACACTCCTGCTGCTTCCAAAATGCTCACATTAACACAAATGACGCACACCTCTGAACATGATTCAATCATCTACGCCCTGATACTGACTAGGACTGGTGGTGTCCTGAAGAAATATGAGCCAGGTATGTTAAGTTTACCTTTTCTAATGATTTCAGTAAAAAGGAGAAACTAGTGGAATTAATTTTAGTATTAAATACAGTATATCCAAAATATTTCAGTTGGAAATACAAAAAATCAAAATCGTTCGTGGTATTTTACACTGCTTTCCATGTTCAGTCTTTGAAACCCAGGGACTGTTTCAGACTCACGCTGATCTCCATGTGGAGTCGCCAGGCCTCCAGGGCTCAGGAGCTACACGTGGCTGGTGGCTACTGCACTGGTCTAGATGAACCCTAACTATTGATTCTTGTGATACTTTGTAAGGCACCTCAGAAGTGGGGACAGCTTGCTGCACAACACCCCCACACACAGGAGCCACTGATTACTTTTAAAAAGGACTATTTACGTGGTATTTTTAACTAGTTTTCCTAACCTGTGGTCAGCATATTCCAGCCTATCAATGAGAGGCTCTGTTGAGGGAAAGTACATCCGAACTGAGGTCCAACCGAGCAGACTTCACTATGTGCCTAGCTGCATGAGCACAATGTTGAAGGAAAATAAAACTCTGACCTTATGAGGAAGGAACGCTATATAACAAGCTCTCCTCATTCTTACCGTGAAGGTTTAAACATAAAAATGAGAGAATCAAAACAACAGCTCCAGGCCACATGTGGTGGCTCATGCCTATAATCCCAGCACTTTGGGAGGCGGAGGCAGGCGGATCCACCTGAGGTCAGTTCAAGACAGCCTGGCCAACCTGACAAAACCTGTCTCTATTAAAAATACAAAAATTAGAGTCGCAGCACCCCCGGGGGCGTGCTGCGGCCCAGGTAAAAATATTTTAATTAAAGTATATAAAAATTATTTAAAAAAGAAAAAGAAAAAAAGAAAAAAATTAGCTGGGCCTGGTGTTGCACACCTGTAATTCCAGCTACTCAGGAGGCTGAGGCACAATAATCACTTCAACCCAGGAGGCGGGAAGTTGTGGTGAGCCGCGATCATGCCACTGCACTAAGAGTTGCACCCACTAAAAGTGAGATTCTGTCTTTAAAAAAAATAAAACTCCTCTGTGAAGAGACACAGATGAGTTTGAGAGAAAAGTGGGATTCTAATTCTTCAGGCTAAACACACAGCTATGTCATGACATATGCATATTCACATTACTCCAGTCTATAAGCAGTGTTTCCTTCAGTGAACCATGAAGAGCTATGTGCGCAAGGCTGGATACTTCACTAGTAAGTGAGCACGGCCACCAACTGGTGTTAAGTATCGACCTTCGATTCCATCCAGTGGGACACTCCTAGGATGCTACCCATTTGTGTACTTTCATTTCAACTGCAAAGGAGGTTAGATAGCATGCAGGCTAGTGAGATTTCCCAGGTGCGTTACTCTCCATCCACTGACTCAGAGTATACATTACCCCTTTTCAACTAAGAATTTCATTGCATTCTCATCCTGCATATCGTATTAAAAGACTTCCAAGTACAACAATCTTAGGAAGATTAGGAGAAAATGGAGGTTATTAAGCACACATCTGTATACCAAAAAAACTGGCAAATTCTCCAATGCTATGCTACAAAAGGAATACACGGGCCGGGCGCGGTGGCTCACGCCTGTAATCCCAGCACTTTGGGAGGCCGAGGCGGGTGGATCACGAGGTCAGGAGTTCGAAACCAGCCTGCCAAACATGGCGAAACCCAGTCCCCACTAAAAACACAAAGTTAGCAGGGCATGGTGGTGCCTGTCTGTAATCCCAACTACTCGGGAGGCTGAAGCAGGAGAATGGCTTGAACCTGGGAGGCGGAGTCAGCCAAGATCGTGCCACTGCACTTCAGCCTGGGCAACAAGAGCAAAACTCCACCTCAAAACAAAAAAAAAGGAATACACGTAATTTAAAGTGCTCTAACTGAAAGAATATTATGCTTATAAGTACTAATTGTTTTTGTTAAGGCAATAGAGATTAAATCTAGGGATTTAATACCTGTATCAAAAGTAGGAAATGCACTTCCAAAAGATGGAAATCCACTGAACGCAGAGAAGAACGTCCCCGTCCCTCGGCTTCTGCTTCCTCGGGGACCCCTTTGATTCCCAAAGAAGTTCTCAAAAGGGTCTTCTAAAATCAAACACAAACACACACGATGAAGTCTTTTTTTCAAGTTTTTTTCCTCATGGGATAGCTACGATTTAAGAGAAAATAGATAAATATTTTTTAACATTCAGGAACAAAAACAGAAAACAGGTGGTAACAAAAGAGCTTATCTACAGAGTAACTGAAATACCATCTCACCAACAGTTTTACTAGTTCAATTCAACTTAAACTACAACACATTACATCAAATGAATTAAATTAAAAACAGCGCATCTACACACACTTTAGGGAGCATCAATATGTACTTCAAACTCAGCTCTTTTCACATCACTTATCTGAGGTCCTGTTAGACGCTGTCCCCGCTACAACCACTGCAAAAGTGCGAACAGCTTCACACTGAGGCTGTCGTACTCCTTGGAGTTTGAATTGCCTTCTCCAAAGCAATTCAGAAACAAACAGAAATGGGGATGGCCCCGGCGCGCGCACACACACACACACACACACACACACACACACACACACACACACAGAGAATGGTATGGCCATGTAAGCCACGAGCCCAGGCAAAGGAAATTCCTTTTATTGTAACTTTGATGTCTCAAAAAACTCTTAAGGATTAACTACAATCAAATCTGAACAAACGTTAACCAGCAGACGTTAAAATTACACTTGAAGGCGTCTCAACAGAAAATCACAGACATGAGGAAGCATCATGCTGACAATTGGAAACACAAAATGCTCCTGAAAATAGGCATCAGCACTGACCGTTTGTTTTCCTTTGCTGTTGTTATCAATCAAAGAGTACTCACTGAAAATTCATAAAGTATACAAACCTTTTACCTGGGTTCTGCATTATTCATAAGTAATATATTTTTTCAGAAAAATGAGAAATCTGTGATAAAAGCAAGGAATCCTAATAGATGCATTAAGACATAAATGCATGCAAGGTAAAGAAAGAGGCAAGCCACAACCAACTACAGAATTAGTATGGCCTACTTGCAGACCGGACTGGATACATTTGAGTCACAAACGTATCGATAAATACTACAGTACACAGGAGTACAAACAACAAGCACTGAAGTTAGGCAGAAATCAAGATTTATGAAGCTTGTTTATGAACAAGAGTAACTTGATCCAGCTACTCTGGAGGCTAAGGTGGGAGGATTCCTTGAGCTCAGGAGTTTGAATCCAGGCTGGGCAACATAACAAGACTGTGTCTACTTAAAAAATTAAATGACCAGGCCAGGCACAGTGGCTCACACCTGTAATCCCAGCACTTTGGGAGGCCGAGGCAGGTGGATCACAAGGTCAAGAGATCGAGACCATCCTGGCCAACATGCTGAAACCCCGTCTCTACTAAAAATACAAAAATTAGCCAGGCGTGGTGTCGGGCACCTATAATCCCAGCTACTCAGGAGGCTGAAGCAGAAGAATCACTTGAACCTGGGAGGCGGAGGTTGCAGTGAGTGGAGATCAAGCCACTGCACTCCAACCTGGGCAAAAGAGCAAGAATCCGTCTCAAAGACAAGAACAAAAGCAAAGATGTTAAATCACAACCTTTTATCTAAAACTCCGAACATTTTGTGAATTTATCCAGGACATAAAAACTTCATCCAATTCAAATAAAATCCAAGCATTTGATCTAGTAACTTTCTAATTTACAGCCACAGCCTGCACATCGTGTCAGTTAAGTATTCTGACGTATCTACAAACATATCTATCCAGGTGAAGAAACAGAAACATTACAAATACAGTTAAAACTGATTATGCAGTAACTCTACATCTCCCCTAGGAGATGACCATTAAAAAGCATTTCCTGGCCATGCATGGTGGCTCACGCCTGTAATACCAGCACTTTGGGAGGCCGAGGTGGGCGGATCACCTCAGGTCGGGAGTTTAAGACCAGCCTGACCAACATGGAGAAACCCCGTCTCTATTAAAAATACAAAATTAGCCAGGCATGGTGATGCATGCCTGTAATCCCAGCTACCAGGTAAGCTGAGGCAAGAGAATTACTTGAACCTGAAAGGCAGAGGTTTCAATGAGCTGTGATCACGCCGTTGCACTCTAGCGTCTGCAACAAGAGCGGAACTCTGTCTCAAAAAAAGAAAAAGCATTTCTGGACAGATGCAGCAGCTCATGTCTGTAAACCCACCACTTTGGGAAGCCGAGGCAGGCAGATCGCTTGAGGTCAGGAGTTTAAGACCAGCCTGGCCAACATGGTGAAAGCCTGTCTCTACTAAAAATTCAAAAAAGTTATCCAAGAGTGGTGGTTGGCACCTGTAATCCCAGCTAATCCCAGTCACCCAGGAGGCTAAGGCAGGAGAATCGCTTGAACCCCGAAGGTGGATGATATACTGGGCAGAGATCGCCCAACTGCACTCCAGCCTGGACAACAGAGCATGAGTCCATCTCAAAAAAAAAAGGCATTTCTGCATTTCCATAAATTGAAAACACTGGCACGTATCTGTAGTTCCAGCTCCTTAGGAGGCCAAAGCAGGAGGAATCCCTGGAGGTCAAGGGTTCAAGACCAACCTAAGCAACATAGCAAGACGTTTTCTCTGTAACAAATGTAAAAACTAGTCAGTTGTGGTGGCACACGTCTAGCTCCTTGGGAGGCTGAGAGAGGACTGCTTGAGCCCAGGAACTTAAGGCTGCAGGGAGCTATGATCACACCTGTCAAGAGCCACTGCACTCCAACCTAGATAAGAGTGTAACAGTGAGATGCAGAGAAACACACTCCTGTGGCCCAGTTTATACTGTCCACACCTGAATCCCTAAACCAACATTTAAATCCTTCCACAATTTCCCATTTATCAATGCTAAAAGATTGGTTTACAACCTTTTTTCTTTTTTTTCTTTCTTTTTTTTTTTGAGATGGAGTCTCACTCTATGGCCCAGGCTGGAGTGCAATGGTGAGATCTCAGCTCACTGCAAACTCTGCCTCCCAAGTTGAAGCGATTCTCCTGCGTCAGCCTCCAGAGTTGTTGGGATTACAGGCGCGTGCTCCAACTAAACCCTTAAAAGCTGTCCACAAGGCACTGAGCTTTGGGTGCGTGTGGAGCCAACGTCTGAGTGATACCGGTATTAACCAAATCTTAACTGGTTTGCATTCTAAGCTAAATTAAGACAATGACGTTCACAACCACAAAATCATCATCTACAGAAGACACTTCAAAAGCTGGTTGAGTGGTATGTTACCTGAAGGCCAATGCTATTCTGTTTCCATTTTCTTTTATCAAAAAAATCTTTATCTTGTTTATTTCTCTACTGACACTGCATAGCTTAAATATAATTTTTTACAATTCAGGTATTCGTTTAATTTTAACTCCTATAATTTCAAATATTAAAATCACAAGTTGGGCCGGATGTGGTGGCTCACACCTGTAATCCACCAGAACTTTGGGAGGCCAAGGCGAGTTCAGGAATTCAAGACTGGCCTGGCCATGATGGTGAAACCCCATCACTGGTAAAAATACAAAAGAAAAAAAAAAATCACCCAGGCAACTGGCAGGTGCCCGTAGTCCCAGCTACTCAGGAAGCTGAAGCAGGACAATCGCTTGAACCTGGGAGGTGGGGGTTGCAGTGAGCCGAGATCATGCCACTGCTCCAGCCTGGGTGACAGAGTGAGAATCCATCTCAAAAAAAAATAAAATCACAAGTTATCCTAAAAATGAAGTCTCACTTATAACAGAAACAGTGCTAAGAAACCTTAAAATAATTTCAATATTTATAATTATATACAGTTAAAAGTTGCCACTTGAGATCAGACAAGTCCTTATTTCAAGAGCAAGCTACTTATCACATGAGCCAAGATTGCACCACTGCACTCCAGCATGGGCAACAGAGCGAGACTCCCTCTCAAAAAAAAACAAACAAAACACACACACACACACACACACACACACACACACACACAACCAGGGAGATGCTTGCTGAAGACCATGGGAACACAGAATGAGCAGTGGAAGTGGCTGTAAATCCTAGCTGTGTCCACAGGACCAGTTACAGGAACGAGGACCATCGTCTGGAGTATTTCCTCCTTATTTTGTTACCAATGTCTGTCATATGTCTATGAATTTATATTTAAGCAAACATCAGTGTTCTTCCCTCCCTTATCCTCTTAACATACACGTACTGCCTATCAAATTAGCCCGTATCAAGGAGAACGGTAACTATCACGGGAAGACGTGGCCTCCACTGGGCAGGAGACTAGTGCACTTTTTGTAGTCTGCAGGACAGTGGTATCATGTTAGGTGGCTATGATCCTGCTCTTCTCTTCACCTAAGATTAAGCCTGGGCTAAGGAGATGCATGTGGGTGCCAAGTTGGAAACATGGTTAATTTCACATTGAGGCTGACTGGGCCATGCACGGAGTTCCCAAATATTGAGCCAAACATCGTCCGTCTGGGTGATTCTGGATGAGATGAGCATTTGAATCAGGAGACTGGGAAAAGCAGGTGGCCTCCCTAAGGTGTATGGGCCTCATCCAATCGGCTGAGGGTCTGGGATCCCCATCTCACCCCAGCCCACTCTAGGGGAGGAGACTGCTCCAACCCTGACAGGTTTTTCTGGCCAGTCTCCAGTCAGTTCTCCCCCAGGGGCGGTTTCTCTAGACTCACGCAGACTCTGCAAAGCTTATGTATGCTCATCTCTTTAGAAGCATCTTTAAATGAGTCTTCAAACCTTAACACAACTTTGTATCCTGAGGTACCAACGTGACTCGAAACAGACTGCACTAAGGACTAAGCTGATTTTTTTATCTCGCCCAAATAAATTCCTACCTAAGGAGCCTGGGGAGTCATGCCCTACAAACCATAAATTCTCATCATATGGGTTTTATTCAACTCTGTATGTTGTGACTTACTTTCCAATCTGACTCTGGCATAACATTACATAACAAATAAAAAATCAAAATATTTTACCTCCAAAATATGTTTCTTTGACATATTTTGGAATCATCATGTAAAGCGTCCTTTGTGGGAGAAAATGTGCATCTGTGAAGACTCTATTCACATAGCTAGATCTTCTTCTTCCAGGCCCTCCCAATCCTGAAGAGATTAACTTAAAGTCTAGCACCTTTTAAAGGTCTGAACAGGAAACATTTGTCATCTATTGTCTCTAAGGGCAGCCACTAGAAGACTTCAAAGGAACCTTCTCCACAATGTTTTATCTTAACCTCAACATTTCCTTTCTATTAATGCCAAGTCTTTAGACAACTCAACCAATTGTCAACTAGAAAATGTTTTAATTTACCAATAGTCTGGAAGCTCCCCTGCCCCAACCCCGCTTTGAGTTGTCTGCCTTTCTAAACAGTGTAATTTCTTTTTCAAGACAGGTGGCCCATGCTGTAGCGCAAGTGACACAATCTTAGCTCACCACAGCCTCTACCTCCCGGATCATGCGATTCTCCTGCCTCAGCCTCCTGAATAGCTGGGATTATAGGCGTCTGCCATCCCACCTGGCTAATTTCTGTATTTTGAGTAGAGACAGGGTTTCACCATGTTGGCCAGGCTGGTCTCAAACTCCTGACCTCACGTGACACGCCTGCCTCAGCCTCCCAAAGTACTGGCATTACAGGTGTGATCTGATTGATGTCTCATGCCTCCCTAAAATGTATAAACCAAGCTGTACCCCGACCACCTTGGGCACACGTTCTCAGGACCTCCTGACGGCTCACAGGTATGGTGACTCATATTTGGCTCAGAATAAATCTCTTCAAATATTACAAGTTTGACTCTTTTTGGCGACATTCTTTCCCATTTCAATGATCTGGGCATGGTACAACAAGAGCTTCTTTAAAACTTCGCAGTATCCTGCTATTCCCTGAGGAATACTAACAGCAATGCATTAAGGGGGCCATGACATTAACAAGATACTAAACTAACTGACAATCCAAGAACAGTCACAAATTTATGACCAAAAAGAATATACGCAATGAACTGAACAGTGTTGAGAAAACTGACCACAAAACATATTAACAAACATTTACACACATACAGCCTTAACACTAAGTACAGAAGATGTTTTAAACTCACACGTTTTGAGCTTTACGGAGCGTGAGAACCTGACAGAACAGGAACCGCGTAACAAGAGAAGGGGACTCCCGCCAGCCGCTTTAGCCTCACAGCAGCGGCAGTGCAGGGCAGAACTCAGCTCGCTCCTCCTCAGCACACTCCCACCATGTGTCCCAAGGTAAACGTTTCAGAAACCACAAACACAGCCCAGAGGCCTGCTGTAATGACTTCAAGCCTCACACTATCAATTCCTCAAGAGCACAGAAAAGTTAGAACAAAAAAATGACAGCAAAACAAAACTGAAAAGCATCATGGCTATTTTAAACCAAGGCAAATATGTCACTCTCTCCTGGAGTTCCAAAGCTAACCGAGACAGCAGCCCTCAAAAAGGAGAAGCACTTACAAGTCAAAGGCCAAGCATGAAAGACACGGACTTTCTGTGCTCTTCCAGCTCCTCAAAACCAGGCACTTGTCTGTTACAACTCACGTGTTCTGAATGGTGTCACTCACATTTTCGGAAGCAGCAAACAACATAACTGTTAGGAATCTGGAATACAGCAATGGGAGCAAATGAAGACACGGCTGCAGCTCCGCCCTGAACTGCAAGCCCTGGGGAACAGGGCTTCCGTGTTTCTCTCCACTGCCAAACCGGCACCTAGAATAGTGCCTGCACTGAACAGCAGCCATATCGTATTGGTTAAATCAACACCACCATTTTTAGATTCCCATACAGTTGTTTTTTATTGCAAGTATAATTTCTAGTTACATCCTAGGACTGGTTAGAGCAATCTGTTTCCCAAAAGTTACAAAAATCTATCCAAGTCAAAGATTCCAAAATACACTGGATTCAAATTATTCTATTTCAAATACAAGAGGCCTGTCATGAGATGAGGAACCAGGAGGAATGGGTCTCTTCCCAACCAGTCATTCAGGGAAGAAGCCACCAGAACAGCAGCAGGCTCCCGGCTCTTTTCCAACCCCTACTCGCAAATGGCCGATTTCCTCCACCACCACACCTTCCACCTCACTATCTCCTACACTATCATGCTTCCTATAGATGCTGGTATTCCCTAGACCTGTCAAATCTCAACACTGTATCAGCTCTGGCTGCAGCCTCAAGCTTAAACCACTCTCCCTACATACGCATCTACAGTCCCAGAACATCTCCTCCTGAGAGCACTAAGGAGGCAGCCATTATCTCAACCTCTGGAGTTGTCCACAAATCCACCAGGGACCACAATCCCACAGGAAACAGATGATGCAAAAACCCACACACCTACAAAGGACTCAGGCCACGTCCTGCTCAGGTGACTGTCATGCCAACAATGAGAATCAAACACTATACAAAGTACCGCAAGGGGGCCAACACCACAAAATCCAGGGGCGAAAACACCACAGAAATCACAGCACAGCTGGCGGATGATCTGCACACTGCACACAAAACCTTACGGCGTGGTTAGAGCTTCCTAAAGGAGTAGCCAGGACCTCAGTTCTCACAGCAGAGAAATTCTCAAAATGACCATTTCAAGGAACCGTTTCCTCTCCCTATTTAAGGGAGGGGGTCAGAGAAAACAAAGGTCCTGAAATTACTAAGTATGTACTGAAAAACAGCTCAAAAGAAGCTGCACATCACTAACATGGCACCCATCCTTACCTGCCAGGATTTTATGTAGAAGTGAAGAGTCTAGCACAGTGGTTCACACCTGTAATCCCAGCACAGTGGAAGGCCAAAGTGGGTGGATCGTCTAAGGTTGAGAGTTTGAGACCAGCCTGGCCACCAAAATGGTGAAATCCCATCTCTACTAAAAACACAAAAATCAGCCAGGTGTGGTGGTGCACACCTGTAATCCCAGCCACTTGGGAGGCTAACGCAGGAGAATCACTTGAACCCAGGAGGCAGAGACTGCAGTGTGCCGAGATGACACCACTGTACTCCAGCCTGGGTGACAGAGACTCCAACTCAAAAAAATGAAATACTTCAAAAAAACAGCTCCATCTCAACATGAATAGTTCTCTAATATGCACACAACCATACTTGAGTTTGGCGTGTTCTCCAAGAAACTCTCAGCAGATGAGAGGAAGAGCGTGTGGGGACGCCGTGCAGGACTGCCTGCTGCTTCACAGTCACGACGTAGCTCTTCATTACACACAAGGATGGTTTCAACAACCTCAGCCGGAAACCAGTCTCAGAAATGGGAGTCTCACTATTTTTCCTAGGCTGGACTCAAACTCCTGGGCTCAAGGAATCCCCTACCTCAGCCTCCCTAGTAGCTGGCATTACAGAGGTGCACCACCATACCCAGCTTAATATGTGATGTTTTTATGTGTATTTTAAAAGACTCCTTAACTTCTTCTAAGTGACCTATGTATAGGTGTGCATGCACATGAACTCTGTCCTAAGTAATCAAAGAACACTCACGACAAACAAACCTCTGTAGCGCCACATGACAGTGGGTGCAGGTCACCAGTACACGTCGATCCAATCTGCTGTGCCACTCCCGTATCTGCACTTGACACATGCCTAACTTCTAGTTCTCATTAACATGCCTAACTTTGGCCAGGCACAGTGGCTCAAGCCTGTAATCCCAGCACTTCGGAAGGCTGGAGCGAAGGGATCACCTGAGGTCAGGATTTCGAGACCAGCCTGGCCAACATGGGGAAACCCCAGCTCTACCAAAAATACAAAAATGAGCCGGGCATGGTGGTGTGCACCTGTAATCCCAGCTACTCGGGAGGCTGAAGCAAGAGAATTGCTTGAACCTGGGAGGCAAAGGCTGCAGTGAGCTGCGGTCACCCCTTGGCACTCCAGCCTGGGTGACATGAAACTCCATCTCACGGGAAAAAAAAAAAAAAAAAGTCTAACTTCAAAGTTTCCTCCTCCTTTCACCTTTCAAAATTTGCTGCTTGGTTGTAAAACTGCACAGACTAACACAAAAATCTACCTAACTCTGTTAGAAATACGATGTTTAACACAAAAATCTACCTAACTCTGTTAGAAATACGATGTTTATCACATACCGGGGCCTGAGGGGTAGGGGACTAGGGGAGGAACAGCAGGGGACAGGGGAGAGATCGCATTAGGAGAAATACCTAATGTAGATGATGGGGCAATGGATGCAGCACACCACCACCATGGCACATGTGTACCTACGTAACAAACCTGCACGGTCTGCACATGTACACCGCAGAACTTAAAAGTGTAATAAATAAATTGTTTAAAAAAAAAGAAATATGTTTAAAGGTTGAATCATGGTCCCCCAAAAAAATAAAAGGTTGAATCATGGACCCCCAAAAATAAAAGGCTGAATCATGGCCCCCAAAAAAATACATTAACAGAGTCCTAATCCCTAGCACCTGTGACTGTGACCTTACTTGCAAATAGAATCTTTGTAGATTATCAAGTTAAGATGAAATCACTAAAGTGGGCACTAATCCAATGTAAATGATGTCCTTATGAAAAGAGGGAATGTGTGGCTGGGCATGGTGGCTCATGCCTGTAGTCAGTTCCTTGGGAGGCTGAGGAAGGAAGACTGCTTCAGCCCAGGGGTTGCAGGACAGCTTGGGCAACCCAGTAAGACCCCATCTCTGAAACATTAAACCAGTGGACAGAGAGAGACAGCCAGAGGAGATGATGTGAAGACCGGATGGGCCACCCACCTGCAAGTGCAGGGAGAGAACAGCTGTCGAGGGGCCTGGAGTGGGACACCCCTCAGCCTCAGAAGCAACCAGCGCTGTGACACCTGGGTCTCACACAGCCAGCCTCCAGGACTAGGAGCTAATACATTTTGGTTGTTTAAGCCTCCGGATTGTCACACGGATCAAACTCAGAGACCAAAGGCTGCCTTCAAGGTCTGTGCTCTGGCTTTTAGGGAAAGAGCCTATGAGACCGCAGGCCTGTGCTTCAGGGCTGCCACCCCTCTCTCTTACTTCTTCAGTTCTATCTTCAAGGCAGCTAAGGTCGTCTGGCCAAGAATAGTATCAAAGACACTAGAAAACCATTTTATTCTAGATGTACAGTCAGTCAGTCCAGCCCAGGGAGCTCCTTGACACTTTACTGCGGTGCTGGCAGTGCCCCCAGCTCTGGCCCGCTGTGCTCCACCTTGCTCAGCAGCTCCTCACACTCCTCGCTGAGCTCCTCTGTGTCCCCAGGGCTGGCCCCGTCCTCGCTGGATATGAGCTCCAGCTCCTCGCTGAGGGGCTCACCCAGGCCCCGGGTATATCCTGTGCTGGACTCATCCTCACTAGAGACTGCCAGGTCCTCGCTGGATATCACAGCCAAGGCCTCACTGCTCTCCTCACTGGGGCTGTCCTCTGCAGCCTCCTCCATCTCGGGCAGCTCTACTAACTATTCACCAGGCTCCATCTCCTCACTGGTCACTTCCTTGAACCCTGGGAAAGAGTAAAATGACTAACTCACTACCATCATTTAATCACAGGTTGGAAGACCAAGTTACTATCCTCAATGAACTCGTCTCCTTCCTCCGAAACATCTGCTTCCCTTGGTTCTATGTCCTGCAGGATTCCTCCACTACTGCCACAGAGGAGCAACTGCAGCAGAGTGATGCTTTACAAAGGAAAACTTGCTGCACTGCTCAAATGAAAGGCCTCTCTGGAAACCTTAAAGGTTGGCTTTGGCTTTCCAAGGTAAGAATATAAATAAAAATATGATGTTAAACCCACAGACTTTTCCCAGATGGTAAAGCCTGCTACGACTAATGGGATCAAAACACACTATTATCAGGTACCTTTTCTTTTCTATCTTAGTACATCATTTAACTGGGCAACAGGGTCCTGTAATAAATTACCCTAAATTGGGAGGAATATGTTCATCAAAATAAATAAATAAATTAACCTAATTCAAATTGGCCTACCGCCTATTGAATTTTCCAGTAACATTTTAACAAGAGCTCATTTTCATGTTCTCCATATTCCAGAAAAATTTAAACAGTCACCTAGCCTCAACAGTTTTGACTCTACCCCTCCAATTCAGAGGCAGCATTCCTTCCAGGTTGGTGTTAGAATCCACTTCCACACCTCTCCTGGGAGGGCTTCTGCTAGAAAGGACAGGCCACACACCTGCAGGTCCCGGGCCAAGTCCCCTTGGCCACAGTGTGACCGTACGCACTGCCTTGTGCTCACGTGCAGACCTGATACCATGTGTCCACCGCCCGGGCCCCTTCCCCCTTCCGCACCTATCACTAGGGAGGGCTGAAGTAAGACAGGGATACTGTATTCTGATAATGTAAAGCGCAGCTCGGAAATTACCGTACAGCAGATTCTGAACTATTTTTGTGTCGCCTGAAAAATCTTCTACACAGTGGATAGGTCTAGCAAATGTGATTCATCACCAGTAGTCCTCAGCCTTTTTGGCACAAGGGACTGGTTTCATGGAAGACAATTTTTTTCCACAGACAAGGAGTGTGGGGTGGGGTGGGGTGGGGTGGGGTGGCAGGATGGTTGGTTTCCGGCATTGGTTTCTGGTAAGAACGCGCAACCCTAGATCCCTTGCATCTGCAGTTCACAATAGGGTTCATGCCCTTATGAGACTCCAGTGCTGCCACAGGAGGTGGTGGGGAGGCAGTAAGGCTCACCCGGCTGCTCCTCACAGGCCACAGACCAGGGTGTTGACCCCCGAACTACATCATTACTAGGCAGAAATCCCTCTGGCTGGGCATCCACGCCCATCTACACTAAACATACCGCCAGCGGGCTGCACAGTGACTTCATACATACAGCAGCCGGGCAACAGCAGCTTCTCCTGTGTGTAAATCCTGACAGCCTGAAAATGGAAGTCATCTACAACACCTACAAGAACGGATTAAACAAGTAACACACTCATCATGGGAAACACGAGGCACCTAGTCTTAAAAGAGGTCTGTGTGGATTATTTAACAGTGCAGCGTTTCAGTAAGACCAGCACCCCTCTCCTTGGACCAAGGGTAAAAACTCACATATTCACTCACATCTGACTAAATCGCTATACCTACTTTACAAAGAACTGCTCTATCGCTTGGTGTTACCAGATTATTTTCCCCACGGAAAACAAAAATTGGCTACAATTCAGTCACGAAGAGATCCTTCCCCTTTAAAATAAAAAATAATAACGTTAAGAAAAGGCCTGTTTACTAATCATGCTAAGAAAAGGCCTACTGAAGGCGGCTGGTCTCAGCCATTGAGAGGACAGCCTGTTTCACCGCATGTGCCCTACAACAGAAACCATGGAGTCGGAAGAGCAGGCCTTCTTCCTGGGAATCACGATCAGAACACAGGACTTCAACAGTGCCCTGTCCTGCAGAGCAACAAATGCAGTTTGCTGAAGGCTGTAACAAGATGCAGTCATTTTTAAGACAGAGATCGATCTGTAAGTGACTTTTCTTAGAGATTTCTCGCCTGTAAGGGTAGACGAAGGAAGTAAACATGGCTCTTTCCCGTGCTGTCTCTGTTGATGGCAGCAGTGATTATAGCAAATGTGCTTCAGCAATGAGCAGACCGGTCTCCCAGTCCCCTAATCTGAAATCCCCTGCTTAGCTTCAGTTGATCCATTTTCCCTGAAAATCCTTGAGGGCACTGACTGTCTTTCCTCCCTCAGAAAGGGGGTCACTTCAAGCCGCTAGCCCATACACAATAAGGTGTAAGGATAATCTCTTTGAATTCCCATTTGAGATAAACTGAAGAACTGCACCATGTAAAAGAGGCCCAAGACCTACCAGACATGGGAGTGATTATTCCTCTGCATGCCTGCGGCAGGTGGCGCCCCAGGTGTCTCCCGTATATTATCTGTAGACACAGAGGCTTTTCTCTTTCCCTCCTGGGGGTTGCAGGTGGTGTTGAGTTTCTTCACCATGCTCCAGGCAATGAACGAGGTAAACACACAATGTGTTTCCCTCTCAGTGAGTCAAAAGACAAAAACAGCTGCAGAAGTGCACCACATAGAAAGTCCCATCCCAGTGGCTGAGAAGGCTCTAACAGCAGACAGCTGACGACAGTGCCTGACCCAAACCGTGCCCAAGACACCCACCAAAGCCCACAACCAGGCATCAGGACTGAGATGCCGCTGATGAGAAATTCACTTCCCTACAGTCAAACAGCAGCTGAGCAGCACTGTCTCCCTTAACAAAACTACTCTCCCCAGCAAAGGCTTCTGCACTCTTGCTCCAGAGGTGTCTTTCTTTCCGAAAACCGTGACCTAGACGCTCCTCACACACCACCACGTTTACAGATGAAAGGTCTTACAGACAATACTGTCATGCTTAATGGTTTTAATAGGAATATTAGGTGGCAAATTCACACACAAATTGGCATTCAATGGGAAAAAACATTTCCAAGATGCCAGCACCGATGCCCTTACCACTGTCTCATCTGAGGGCAAAAGTAAGTTAAGTAGGGCCATATATAACAAAGAAAAAAATACATTAAACCCTGTATTACTCTAATTTTTCAAGTTGTAAATTCAAAACAAATTTTCAAAGAGGAAGAAAAGAAAGATTTTAAAGCTCCTGTGCTGCTTTATTTTCTTCAGAAAGGGTCTTGCTCTGTCACCCAGGCTGAAGTACGGTGGCCCAATCTCGACCTCCCAGGCTCATGAGATCCTCCCACCCCAGCCTCCCGAGGAGCTGCGACCACAGGCACACGCCACCACGCTCAGCTAATGTTTTGTGTTCTTTCTGTAGAGACGAGGTTTCACCATGTTGCCCAGGCTAGTCCAATGCTGCTTTAAATACAGATACCATGTTAATTCAACAGAAAGGCCATTACTAAACCCTCACTTGGGTCGTGGACACACACCAAGTCAACCCACGCAATTAACTTACCAAAGAAGTCAAATGAAAATGGGTCCCTTCCACCAAAAACTTCCCTGAAGATATCATCTGGGTTTCGGAATGTGAAGCCAAATTCAAATGGACTGTCAAAATGACTTCCACCTGCACAAATACAATACAGCTTTTAATTTATGAATTTTGGTGTTTTGCAGGCAAAAAATTCTTTGTTGACAAACATCACACAAATCATGACCTAATAAAAAACAAAAATATTTCATCAACTTGGGGTTCTCTGAAGTTCAAAACATGAGCCCTGTACTGACAAAGTGAGTGTGCCCAGAGCTGAAGACAAGTGAGTGCAGCGGTGGCCCCTTCAACACTACTCTTCACCACGTCTAAATCTGTGATGGGCATGTAACATTACACACCATTTTTATGATTTGTTATGAAGGTTTATGAAGACCACGAGTATCTGCATCCACTTTGACAACTGACCTCTGGAGCCGAAGCTGCCATGTGGCCAGGTTTGGAGCAATAATTTCCCAAAGACCCCTGGGGAGGCTGGTCACAGCCCAGAGACCATGCGAACTTTGAGAGACAAACACAAAAGTCCAGGCCCCACGAGGTCATTACTTTAGCTTTTCAGGAAAATCTGCTCTTTAAACTCTCAGGATATTTTGACATCATGTCAAGTACTGATCTAAAGGTGTCTGTCCACAATATATTGCAGTACGGTTACAAATTATTTCCTATCTACAGGAAGTACATCACAACATATACTTCTAGTCTCACAAAGATTTTAAAATGCTATCAATTTCTCTGTCCTCTCCCCAATTCAGCCCGCTTTCTAGGTTGCATCTCTATTTACTGATATAAAACAGACTCTTACCAAAAGACTCATGATTTACAAACTCAACTAACTTGCCAACACCTGTCTTCAAAGAAAAAAGTCATGTACATACATACCTCCTCCTCCACCATTTAATCCTTCTTTGCCGTATTTGTCATAGATGTCCCGTTTTTTAGCTAAAAATTTAAAGAAAAGTCAATGAGGCCAAGTTCCTTTTAAACCTCTGATTCAATAAAGTATTTCCAAAGTTGTAAATCAGTTTTCAATGTTTCATAATTAAATTTAAGGAGTATGGCACCCCTTTCTTTAAAGCAAAGGAAACAAGAGGGAAAACTGTCTGTACCTCTCTCCTAAAAAACAATTCAAAAAAAAAATTAAGTTTGTTGAATTTTTTTTTACAAGTTATTTAAATATTTACAGCCAGGTGCAGTGGCTGACGCCTGTAATCACAACAATCTGGGAGACCAAGGCGGGCAAATCACCTTAGGTCAGTAGTTCGAGACCAGCCTGGCCAACATGGTGAAACCCTGTCTCTTCTAAAAATACAAAAATCAGCCAGGCATGGTGGCACGTGTCCATAATCCCAGCTACTCAGGAGGCTGAGGAAGGAGAATTGCTTGAACCCAGGAGACAAAAACTGCAATGAGCTGAGGTCAACCCACTGTACTCCAGCCTGGGTGACAAAGCAAGATTCTGTATCAAAAAAAAAATTTATTCCATTAGATAATTTTTCTTTCTTTTTTTTTTTTTGAGACAGAGTTTCGTTCTTGTTACCCAGGCTGGAGTGCAATGGCACGATCTTGGCTCACCGCAACCTCCGCCTCCTGGGTTCGCCTCAGCCTCCCGAGTAGCTGGGACTACAGGCACGTGCCACCATGCCCGGCTAATTTTTGTATTTTTAGTAGAGACGGGGTTTCACCATGTTGACCGGGATGGTCTCGATCTCTTGACCTCGTGATCCACCCGCCTCGGCCTCCCAAAGTGCTGGGATTACAGGCGTGAGCCACCGCGCCCGGCCAGAAGCACTGGTACTCTGACATGACACCATCTGAGTTCCTCAAAAATCTCATAGGCTGGACACAGCGGCTAACACCTGTAATCCCAACACACAGAGTGGCCAAGGCAGGTGGATTGCTTAAGCCCAGAAGTTCAAGATCAGCCCAGGCAGCAAAATTCCATCGCTAATCAAAATACAAAAAAATTAGCCAGCCACAGTGACACCCACCTGTGGGTCCCAGCTACTCAGGAAGCCATGGGACAATCGCTTGAGCCTGGAAGGTCAACACTGCAGTGAGCTGTGATCATGCCACTGCATTCCAGCCTGGGCAACCGAGTGAGACCCCTTCTCAATTTTTAAAAAATAAAAGAAAATCTCATATTCCACAAAATACATGCTTAGAAGCAAACCACTTACAAGCAGGTTCAGGTAGCCAGTGCCATGGCAAGAAAAATGACTAGGCTTTGAAAGTAACTCCAGCTGAGACCCATGGCTGCCTAAAAGGACATGAAAAATACACCGCATGCCCCTTCCCCTTCAAAAAACCACCAAGAGACTTTTTAGTATGGCAGCTTAAAGGTGCTCTATCAAATATGAAGCTTCAGTTTAGTCCTCACTTTTCTTAATGTTTACTGGTCCCTGAAATCCTGCATCTGGCAGTACTGAATTAGCACACACAAACATCAAGGACCAAAGAACAAGATGGCAGCCCTGAGGCCTGTGCTCTCCTCTGTCAATCCAGCACACAATCCAAGGCGACAAGCTTGGTGCAAACAGTGCTTTGTGCCTGCAGGCCCAGCTGCTCAGGAGTTTGAGGAGGGAGGACAACCACCTCAGCCCAGGAATTCAAGGCCTCCCTGGGCAACATAGCAAGATCCTCTCTCTTCAAAAATAAAATAAATAAAACTTTCCAATCAACAGTTTAAGCTCAACAGCTCATGACCTTAAATGCCACATTTCATGAAAATTCCAAATATCAGTGTTGTATACCTTTTCACATTTTTGAAGTAAAATATCTGGGATTTCCTCTAAAACAAAGGGGTGGGCGACAGTGTCACCAGAGAAAGCCAGGCTGGTAACTATTCAACGTGGCAAACTTACATTGGGTTCCTTCTTTTAGAAAAAGAAAAAATTTGTTGTAAATAAGGGCCGATCACCTGAGCACATTCAGATACACTTAACCAAGTGCCCACACTTCCAGGGTTCAGTTAGTCCATCCCTAACTTTGTAAATGCGTCTGCAGCTGACCGGGCATCGTGTGGCTTTCCTGTTCTGTCACTGTTCCCCCCACCCCAGGCCCCATGCAACCCCTACTAGGTGACAAGGTGACCTCTAACCCCCACCCACGTGTGAACCAGGCCAATGGATTGGACTTCCAGTAACACACAGCACCTCTGCCCCAGACTTAGGTGGGGAACACAGGCCTGCAATCTGCAATCTGCAATCTGAATTTTAACTGTATGTTCCATCCCCTCTTTTTGTAAACCTAAGATGTCCTTTCAAGCAGTAAAGCTGACTCCACTGGCACAGTTTTGTTTAAGCCCGTGGGGTGAGCAAGGTCAGAAGGATCACACACAACGGCACAAGCACACCACGTGCACAGTGGCCTGAGTCCTGCGACCTCCTCTCTCCTGGGTTCATCAGACCCAGGGTAGCTGGTCTTATAACTTGATCAAGACAGCTGAAAGTGAGCAAAAGAAGAAAAAAAAAAAAGAAAACAGCCATCCTAAGAGAAACTGCTAGAAGCCCGATGCTCCTCAGCCCTTGGCAGTGACCTAAATCAAGTCAAATCTTCACAAGAAAAGTAAAGACATTCAGGGAGCCCAAAATCCAGCTGGCATTAACCAATCATTTGATCTATACTGTGCTAGCCGTGAGGAGGATCCCAACACCCGCTCCGCATCCCGGCGTGTCCGCTCAGAGTCCTCAAGCAGCCCACTGTCACTCACCATCTGACAGCACCTCATACGCCTCTGCTACTTGTTTGAATTTTCTCTCCGCTTCTTCTTTGTTCTCAGGATTTTTATCTGGGTGCCACTTCAGTGCCAGTTTCCGGTATCTTAAAAAGAATAAAGGATACTTATCACATTCTAAATCCAGAAATCAACTATGTTTCTGAAACTAACATAATAAACCAGGAGAATGGCTTCAGAACTGCCAACTGGTAAGACGAATACCGGTTTTAGTTGTAAAACCCCCCTTTCCTCTAGAATGAAATACACAAAAGTTCTAAAATCCAGATAGCCAGGCGTGATAGCATGCAGCCAGACAGACCCAGCTACTCCAGAAACTCAGGCGTGACGACTGCTTGAGGCCAGGAGTTCGAGGCTACAGTAAACTATGATCACATCACTGCAGTCCAGCCTGGGCAACAGAACAAGACCGTCTCAAAATTAAAACTGTAGGCCGGGCGCGGTGGCTCACGCCTGTAATCCTAGCACTTTGGGAGGCCGAGGTGGGTGGATCATCTGAGGTCAAGAGTTCAAGACCAGCCTGGCCATCATGGTGAAACCCCATCTTTAAAATAAAAAAAATTGTAAAATACTCATTAAATAAGTATAAAAAACAAAATCCTGATAGCATAATACAAACCTCTAGAGAGAGAAAAACAAAGATCACGGTGTCCACAACATCGCCTGACAGTGAGGAGACTGAGCGAGTATGCGAAGGAAAAGGAGCGCAAGGCCTGGGTCACCGAGCAGCAGGATCCAGCATTGCCATCCCTATCCTTCTATGTTTGGATTCCGAGGACCCTACTTTGTCAGCCAGCCCACTACTCAGCTGATCTGTGTGCTCAAGGTGAGTCACCTGCCACCAAACAGGCCAGGATTGCAGGATCTTTCAAACAGCCCTCTGTGCCAGATTCAAGATCTAAACAGAGTTAAAACACGGACTTCTACAAAGATTCTATGACTAAAGTCAGTCAGTTGCAGAGTTCCGACTGGCTAAATAACTGCATGTTATTTAAATACAAAAAAAGGCCAGGTGCAGTGACTCATGCCTTTAATCTCAGCACTCTGGGAGGCTGAGGCAGGCAGATCACCTGAGGTCAGGAGTTGAGACCAGCCTAGCCAACATGGCGAAATCCCATCTCTACTAAAAATACAAAAAGCTAGGTGTGGAAGCACATGCCTGTAATCCCAGCTACTCAGGAGGCTGAGGCAGGAGAATCACTCGAATCCGGAAGGCCAAGGTTGCAGTGAGCCAAGATTGTGCCACTGAAAACCATTATAAAGGTAAATAATTTCCATCAGTTGGCCGGGCGTGGTACCTCATACCTGTAATCCTAGCACTTTGGGAGGCCGAGGTGGGTGGATCACCTGAGGTCAGGAGTTCAAGACCAGCCTGGCCATCATGGTGAAACCTCATCTTAAAAAAAAAAAATTTCCATCAGTTACTGAAAGTACTGTGCAAGTATTATGTTTATCCACTGATAAGGTTTAGCTATGTCCCCACCGAAATCTCAACTGGAGTTGTATCTCCCAAAATTCTCACATGTTGTGGGAGGGACCCAGCGGGAGGTAACTGAATCATGGCGGCTGGTCTTTCCCGTGCTATTCCCAAGATCTAATGGGTTTATCAGGGGTTTCCGCTTTTTCTTCTTCCTCATTCTCTCTTGCTGCTGCCATGTAAAAAGTGCCTTTCACCCTCCACCATGATTATAAGACCTTCCCAGCCATGTGGAACTGTAAATCCAATTAAACATCCTTCCCAGTCTCAGGTATGTCTTTGTCAGCAGCATAAAAACAGACTAATACATGCATTAACTTATTTAAGAGGAG